>JACXGM010037581.1:0-11042 GCA_016801145.1 Umbra pygmaea
AATTGCTTTTGTTAAATTTGTTCATTAACAGCAGAAAGTCTGTGCATTTTTGCAATAAACCTGATTTGCAATCAGGGTTAAATAATTATGATTGCAACTGTAGAGTCTGACTATACGTAGTCTGTAGTACAGACTATGTATAGTACAGACTATGTATAGTACAGACTATGTATAGTACAGACTATGTATAGTACAGACTATGTATAGTACAGACTTAGTGATTAATGCTCTACAGGCTCTTTACACAGACATCGTCTGCTGTGCATCCATACCTTAGGCCTCAAACTGTAACCATTCTTAGTGTGAATTAAACACACTATCTGCTTGCAAACGTTTGAACAAATGTAGTGTTTGCAAGTGTGCGGAGTGCAGTCTTCATGTTTGCCCCTCTCTTTAAGGCACTTGTCAGTATGTTTTTTCTAGGTGTGTGAATACAGTTTCTAAATACAGTTCAATCATGGATATCTCACCAGGCAGTGTCCTCCATGAAGATCCCTTCTTTCTCCAGCTGCATGAAAAGCTCTCCACCTGCAATAGGAATAAAAGCGACAAGGCATTCTTGTGTTGAAGTTTCATGTGTGCTCAGTTCACATAATGCATGACAACTGACAGTAAACTGATAGTGAAGGGCAAAGGAATTTATGAACAAACTATTGCATGCCCAGGAAGTTAAGATTATGAAAACTACTTAAAAGGTTCAATGTTTGTAAACAGGTCTTCACAGTGTGCCGTTTGTGCAAAGGGAAGCTTGCTTGAACCAGCATAATTTTAAGCTTCAAGTCTATTTTTCTCATCAGCGCAATAGTCGCTGAGGTGAGCAGATACACAAGAAATTCACTAAACTTTGTAATGTAATATAAATTCTCAAACAACTTCAATAATTAGAGAACTAATATACATAGAACAATTCTAAAATTCACATTGCACAAGCTGAAATGTTCTTTATTGTTTTTCAAGCTTATATATATTTTTAATAATTTCTTTTTATATATATTTCTTTTGGAAGATGTTCATCGAACTATATCCTAATTAGATGATCTACCATTATTCTAATGAGCACAAATTTGAAAATTAATAAAAGGGCAAAACAGGGAGCCCTATAGCCGTGGCATAGAGACTATAATGGTTGTGCCATATCCTATAATGCAGATCACAAAAAATATTTGCTCTAAATATATTAGTTGAAAATCTTTAAAAGAAAATAAAATTCTATAGAGCCTATAAAATTAAGAAAATACAGATGTAAAATTAGATGTTATAATTCATGCTATTTGTTTTCCGAATAACATCCAACAATGGAAAGATGACATAATTTAGTTTACAGCTGTCCGTATAGGCTACAACAAACCAATGTGCTAGATATAGACATTTTTCAAATTCACAGAATGCTGGCATCACAAACATCATTAACAATTAATTTTTTATTAAAGCTTTCTCATGCATATGGGCCTATTTTATGCTTTGATTGACCGGGAGTTATATGTGGATGCAGAACGAAAAATGAGCAAAAAGTAAAATGTAATATAGGCCTAATCAATTTACTGGGTTAGCAGGTAATAAAATAGAGGAATGTATCTGTTTTCTTGAATATTCAGTTTACACAATTTCTCAAATCTAGTAATGTGAGCTTTGTGCAAACTACATGAAGGAAAAGACAGCTGCCAAGGGGTTATGGTGAAAACGGTTACAGACGGGCAGGCAAATAAAGAGACAGTTTCTCTAAGGCTTAGCGTAGCAAAAACAATGTACTAGTTTTAATAGAAGTCTAACCACCAGTAGGAAAATCTGATTTTAATGTATCAAAGAAACACCAGAAATGTTTTGAAAATGAATAAAACGGCAGAACAGGGAGCTCTACAGCCGCACTATAGCCTAAAGTTCAAATTGTGCAACAAATGTGATCTGCATACGCTACTTGAAAATCTTTTTTACCTTCTACATCAACAAAATAAAACAGAAGGAAAGTATAACTGGTTAATTTGTGAATAAAGTAAATGTGGTAAATTTTCATTCTATAGACTTTAGAATTGTAATTCTATAAAAGCTAAAAAAAATATGAAAATAGGCTACTACAGCATGTAGGTATCTTTTGATATTATATACCAATATTTTTTTTCGTATTCTACTGTTATATAATAGATTTAACAACATTCATGTTATTAATCTGTTTTGAGACCATTTTACTTATACTTTTAAAAACACAATAGGGGTGATGCTCTTGATCACTGAATGCAGTGATGGCTTGGCTGGAAGCTGTGGAGAGAGCGTTTTTTAATGAGGAAGATTTGTATGCTAATGACACTGGTATGAGTAGTTGCCGTTTATAGGTGGTGTGGATGCCCTGGCGGTTATAGTGTTAAAATGCAAAATTGGCATAGCGCTGCCCGGGATTTGGGATAGATACGTCAGATTATCTATCCTACCATGTCGCTCTCCAGCCACTCCTTGTGTTCAGATCAGGCGCCTGTAATTTCAATTGCGTAAGTATAGTCGGTAAACGTAACCATCCTGTGCATGTTCCTACTAAAGGCTTCCATGTTGGGTGAATAGTGCGAAAAGAATCGTCGGCTCGGGTGACATGAGGTTGGATGAAACATGTGCGCGCCACTTGTCATCCCACATATCTGTACAAGGAGTTGCGGAGCTGCCGAAAAGGCAGGGTTAGAGAGAGAATTGGGAAGTGAGGAAAATCTGGAAAAATCACTAAAAAATAAATCTTGTCCCACCCATTACCACCCCTCTTACCGATGAGGCACTCTAGGATAAGGTAGAGTTTCCCCCCAGTCTGGAAGGCGTACAGTAAGTCCACGATGAACGGGTGCCGCACCGTCTCCAGGATCTCCCGCTCTGCACGTGTGTGGGCCGTGTCCTTAGCATTACACACTATTTTTGCCTGGCAGACAGGCATGGTGGAGGGAGTGGGGGAGAAAAACAGAGAGAAATCTCATTTGTAATGTTACATTTTTTTCCCACTTAATTTATCACCAAACGTTAATAAACATGTTTACTTTGAAATTAGCGGCAGGAGTAGCGTGAGGGACATAAAAGAGAGTATAAACACAGGGAAAGACCTTTTTGGGAATGTGCAGAGAATTGATGTTAAGATAAATAGAGTAATATGATGTACCTTCTTCAAAACCTTCATGGCAAATATTTTCCCTGTCTGCGAACCCTGTACTTTTCGTACCTGGAAAACCTGTGAGGAGATATAACATGGTTACAGTTTGCAATGACCAAAAAGATGAGTTACTGATCAACAGCATAGTGTAGACATCAAAGGCCAATGTGAGACTGTGAAATCCTTAGGAATGCACACACCATAGAAATGGAATGATTAGAAATGCCAATCCAATTCAAATCAATGTAGCAGAATCGTCAGAGCGACAGCCATTTTTATGTGTACCATTCCATTGCAAAGACCTAGCGGCCTACTTCCGCATTAAACCAATTTGTGTGTTGTCACCGTGACAACTAACAACAATCTCCATTTTGTTGTGTACTAATCGAACGACCCCGCCAAGCAGCTCAATGGCCTTTCTATCCATTCTATTTCTATGACACGCACACGCACACACACACACACCTACCTTGCCATAGCCCCCCTTTCCCAACACGCTTAGAAGCTCAAAGCTATCTGGTCCAATCCGCTCACTGTTTCTGTTGACAATGGCACTAGTCAGTTCTACCTCTTCCGTCTGTCCACTAAGAGTTAAAAAGGTGAAAAGGGAGAGATAGACGTTAGAGGAAATGAATCAGGGTGAATTTATATGATTCAGCCAAAAACTGTTATAGACTTGGTGAACAAGGTGACCAAGTTCTCTTACGGATCAGTTTGTGCAATGGTGAAGTCACAATCTTCATCCTATGGAACCAAGAGGGACAGAAAGGACTATGTCATTGTTGCTTAAGAAGATTCTAGGGCTTGTGAAAAAGTAAACTGAAAAACAGGCAGATAGACTAACTTAATATCACAGAACATTCACATTGACAAATATTTTGTTTGGATGAATGTACAGATGTCAAGGAACTCTATGACCTCTAACAGCATTTCTCTGGGCGTTTTTTTTTTAACACAGCCCTGGTAATAGTCTGATAACAAGTTAGTGAAAAATGCCACAACAAAAAGCTAAAAAATAAACACCTCTGCATCGCTTAAGTCCTCCGACTCCAAGTCAATATCGAAAACCCCAGCCATCCTGCAGAAGTAATATTTGTTACTACAAATATTCCAAACCGCTGTTCAATCAGTAACAGGTATTTGAAACAACAACAAACAATAATGGCAAAATAGCTACCTTACTGACACCGTGGAAAATACTAGCTACTATCAGACTGTCAAAACTGGACAATAACATGCCGTTACACAAACTAGCTTGGTGTACTGTATAGTACGCTTCCTCAAATCGTCAGGCTTATCAGGGAGGATTTCTCCACTGGCTACAGTACATATGCTGCTGTCTACTAGCCAGCTTGTGAAAGTTCAAACTCGCGAGAAGAACCAATGTACTGTAGCTAAAATTAACAGGACATCATCACTTTGGCTACCAAAATATTTAAACTGCATGAATGTATTTAACGGAATTATCGATTTAATAACGCCTGCCAAAACGCCCTGATCCCATCAGTTTGACAGGTCATTTGACAGGTCTGCTGTAGCAAGTTTGTTGCCATCTTTCGCGGACAGTACAGTTTCGTAATACATACAGCTATCTCTATGCTAACACTGGGTGCTACAGTAGCTGTAGCTCTATGCTAACTAGGTGCTACAGTAGCAATCCCCCAGTGTTTCACCTCTGCTCATACCTTCATTCGTCGTAAGCCAGGTTGGCACTTCTGATTAAGCTTTCCTGACTGTCTTGTTGGACTTAACCAGCAGACCCTGTTGCCGTAAATACGGGTACCGCTGTGTCTGCCCCTTCACACTGGCATTTACTGCTGCTTTGTTTATGTTAGTACTCTGAGTGAGTGATTCACCTTTGACTTTTTCTACGTCAGCAGAAACGATTGTTGTGGTTGGCCGCTTTTTCATGTGATACATTCATTTATATGAAAATGCAAATATATTATATCATGGACAGTACTGAAGAAAAAGTATACAATGTATATATAGACAGTCCTGGGGAGACAATATACAATATAAAAGCCGTTAGAGAAACTAGATATAAACTGTCAACGGAAATGTTGACATATGGGAGGGGCAATGTGAAAAGTACAGACATGAGTCACTCCCATAGCCAGTATATATCAGGTCACTCCCAAGGCCATTCCCAAGGTGTGGAAAAAAACGTTATTTTTCCACCTCTAAAGAAGCAGTTTAGAAGTGACATATGGTCTCTTTAGTCTTCACTAACTGTCTTATCCCAGTGTAGTAGGTAAGCTTCGGACAAGTTTAGGGACATTGGTTAGGGATGTATTGCACAGTTGGGAAGGGCTCATGAAAAAAAGTATTTCACAGCAAAGGACACACCTGTTCAAATTTCAAATCAAATTTATTTATAAAGCCCTTTTTACAACAGCAGTTGTCACAAAGTGCATTGACAGACACCCGGCCCGAGACCCCCAAAAGCAGTTGGTTGTGACTAGTACATTTGAAACCTATTGTAAAACACGACCTTTTATGGACAAAAGGAGTGCACTGTAGAGAATAAGTTGCCATTATTTATTTACAACATGTATGTGAAAGGAGTCATTATAATGATGACAATTATATAATGTATACATATACAGAATTTGGACACAATGCACATTTTACCAAACTGATACAAAAGGGACAATACCTAAACAAAATGTGTTCACATTCTATCAGCGACTATTTGAATTTAGTAAGAACAATTGTTTTTCATCATTGTCTCTGGCTTTGTCTGTTTCATGAAGGCAAAGGCTATTTTTGGTGGTTATGTTTCCAAAGTAAGCAGGAATGTGTTGGAAAATGGTCCCTACTAAAACATACACACGTGAATGCATCTTGTAAGACTACAGCCCATATACAGTACACAATGCATATTTCATAACATAATCTAGGAATCTTGTTAAAACCTGTTTATGAAACTCAAGTTAAAACCTGTTTTCAGATTAAAGAGTTGGTTGAAAGAAGAATTCTGTCAAACTGTAATTTAGTTGTAAAATCAACTCAGTTGGCAATTAGGGAGTGACATAAAATACATGTCCTCAGACATACCAGGCAACGGGACCACGGACGACTACGGGTAGGGGAGAGATGGCAGCGCGGAAGGAGACAGGGCGACCGTGGAGGCATGAGGTGTCGTCGCAGGACTCTGACATGGAGCGTGGTCCGGAAGCGGCGTTTGATGTGGAGGCCTTCTTTAAGTGTGCTAGTGGGTCCGAGTATGAGCGAGAGAGAGCTGTGATTGTGGCAAGGGATTTGCTGCATGAGAGAGAGGACCGAGGAGAGGGCGGAAAGGCTCCGGGGTGGTGGTGGGTCGCAACGCCTGTACGGTGAGTGAGGTCGGCATGGTGGGGAGTTTGGATGGGAGTGTGGGGGGTGCTGGTGTGGGGGTAGGGTTTGAGGAATCACGGTATGTTCGGCGGAAGAAAAAGAGGGCACGGAAGAAAGAGGGTGATGAGAGTAGTTTGGGAGAGGGTGTACGGCCGGCACATGGTGGTGGGGAGCAGGTGTATAAGGTGGTAGTGGTGTTCGCAGCCCCGACGGGGAAAATGTTCCATCCTGTGTCGCTTACGGCGGCGATTAGGGATCAGGTTGGTAGGGTTGAGGATGCTAGGTGTTTGAGTGGTGGTAGGGTGCTTATTGTGGTGGGTAGTGTGGCTCAGAGGGATAAGTTGCTGAAGTTGGAGGTGTTGAATGGGGGTAGGGTGAAGTGTATGGTACCTGGGAGTGCGGTGAAGGTGAGAGGGGTGATCAAGGGTGTGCCAGAGGATATATCTATGGAGGAGCTGAGAGAGGTGGTGTCGGGAGGGGTTGTGGTGGGAGCGAGACGGTTGGGCAGTAGGGCTTTGGGTTTAGGTAAGGTGAGTCCCACGGTGTTGTTGAGTTTGGGTTAGGGTAGGGGGTTGTTTGTTATTTTCTCGGGTAGTGGGTTGTGTTGGGTGGTGTTGGCTTGGGTGGGCCGTGTACGGCCTCGCTCTCCGGTACTGTTGGTGACGGTGTATGTGCCTTTAGTTGGTTGCAATCTGCCATTAACCCCATAGAAGAAGAAGAAGAAGAAGAAGATACCAGGCAACAAAGAATTTGATCATTTTCAGTAATAAAATTAAAGTTAAACCTAAGAAGATGCTTTTATTTGCCAAATTTAGACATGCATGCCCCTAGTTTCTTTTTAAATAATCGTCTCTAAAAAAAATTAACTTGGACTTCGCTGGGCACAGTAGTCTTAGTTGGAGCATTATGCTGGAATCCCACCACCAGGCATGGCAAACTGGTTGTTTGTTATTTTCTCGGGTAGTGGGGTGTGTTGGGTGGTGTTCCGGCGGAAGTCAATTAGTTTCAATAGAAAGCAATCCGCACCACTGTGGCAAATCTACCGGGTCTAGCCAAATGTGGATGCGGTGCGGCGGGTGTTTCGCAAGAGTTTATATTATCCAACCAATGACAGTATTTTGAATGGACGAACAGACGCCATTCATTCCTACAATATGGAGACCAAGTGAAGTCAATTAGAAGCACTTTTTAAGCACTTTTTCGGTGGTAGCTGAGCCTCCTGCGCAGCCTCACGCTGAGCGTGACGATGTAGATGTGACGTGAGCAACGTGTCTGAATGTTGTAATACTTCTCGTAGCTTTGCCTAGAGAAATCTGAATCATTGCAAATCTTGCCTCTTGCAGAGATAGGAGAGTGTGAATAGGAGTTGTTCATGGTGCATGATGCTTCTGGGAGCAGGAGGAACTTTTGGTAAGTATTCTGATTAATTATTTTGTAATTTTGACTGTATGCCTCCACGTCCCCCCGATTGCCTGCGAGCTTCTCCTGGTCTTCACGGTCATTTCTCTACTGTGCAACAGTAAATTGCGTGGTTATGACACAATAGTTAGCATATTTTCACAAAAACTGCTGCTACAGGGCCATAACGTGAGCTACAAGGTAATAGAGCTTTTTATACATTGTCCCGTTTCTTTAGAAATTAACAATGGACAAATAGAGTCTTTAAACGCGTCGGATGTAAATTTATTCGCTGTCAAAGTGACCCCTAAAATTAATGGGAGTCTATGGAATGCTAACATGAGGTGATAGCCAGGTAGCATGAGATTCCACCCAGGGCTGCTTAAACTTCCAGGTCTAAGCCTACCCCCTTGGATCCAACTTGTGATGTGCTTTGCTGTATGGCACCAGAACCAGAAGCTGATGTACCACAGAGAAAGATCTAATATGTCGCTTTCACCTATGGTTTTATTGGATTGCAAGAAAAACTTTGACAGCTGAGTAGATAGTTTTCAACACAAACTATTTTCAATGAATACTAAACTGAATACGCTCCTGCTAGTTATCTTGCTAGAGACAGTTGTATGCAATGTCATCCACCATCTTGAAGATGCAGAAGATTGATTACGATGTTGATTGCGGTGTGCCTGCATTATGGTGACGTACGGTGAGTTTTTGCCATCCTTGGTGTGATCCCAGCTTTATGCATCCCGGCGGAAGTCCATTCATTTCAATAGAAAGCAGTCCCCACCACTGCGGCTAATCTACCGGATCCGGCAAAATGCGGGTGCAGTACGGCGCATGTGTCGCAAGAGTAGAGTAGAATTTTTCCAACTTGTGTTGTATTTTGTCATACAGTATCAGAACTGGAAGTTGATGTACCACTGATGAAGAATAAATATGTAGCTTTCACCTATGGGTTTATGGGAATGCATGATGAGCTCTGCTGTTGCCAGCATGGTGAGCTAACTAAAATAAACACACGGATAGCTAGACACTAGCAGTGAGGTTCTCCTCCACCATGAAGATGCAGAAGATTGATTACGATGTTGATTGCAGTGTAAAGGTGTGTACACATTATGGTGCCATACGGAATGTTTTTGCCGTATTTGGTGTGATCGCAGCTTTAGAGCACAGCTGTGTCACGGTGGCCAGGGTTTAAATCCTGGTCGACACACTCAGACTATGCCCTGTGGCTCTGCTAGGTGCAAATTGAAACAGAGTTTAAAGGGGAATTGAACTTTACCAATTGGGAGGTGGGAAAACAGTGAGGAAAAACACAATTTATCTCAAAACCTGATATAAGTTTGTGGACTTGATTTTGAAATAGCATTTTAACAGATATTTTTATTATGGTATGTGGTTGTAAGTATTGTCATGTTATGGAAAATAAATAAAACAGAATGCACACTATATCTGTTGAATGGGCTTTGATTCTTTATAGGATTGTCATTTTTCTATTATCACAACACCTGCCATTGACTCCTGTGCTGGGATCCACAAAACTAGTAGAATATTGGTAATGTGTGCTTAGACTGAACATATTTTACTCTTACTTTAGATTAAACTAAAAGCTAATCATAAAGCCTATTACCAGAAGATACTCCCCATATTTTATGACAGCTCCTGCGTTGTCCTAACAAGTTAGGATTCATAAGCAGGTTTCTTGATAATAAAAAGGCAGAACGCTCCATTAATGGCAATGGTTTAGCATTTTTTAAATAATAACTTGATATTTATAAATCCATAAATCATGCAAACCTTGTTTATCTTTATTTTACCAGTCTAGTCAATTAGAAATACATTCCTTTTTAAAATATAGGCCTTGTAGAAAATAGCAACTTTTGGTCAGCCCGGTTCGACATACACTGGTACAGTCGCTGTCAAAGTTGTGCCAATTTGCTGTGCCCTATTCTGACCCTAATATGCTGCGGTCCTGGATCCAAACTCTTAACATCTGTGGGTCACTTCTACTGTGAGACAGTGACTTAGAGAGACTTGAACATGCACATGAAAACTACAGAAAATACTAAACTAGTAAACTTTAGGAACTATTGGATCACTTCTACTGCGAGGCAGTGACTTAGAGAGACTTGCACCTGCACATGGAAAACTACAGAAAATACTAAACTAGTAAACGTTAGGATCGAGGGATTGAAAACAACTTAAAATACTGACAATAGTAGAATAGCAAAACTGTTATGTGGCAATATCGAACTAGCAATAAATGCATATTATAGACAAAATAAAATGTATATTTTTTTTAATTAGTTTGTGTAACGTTTCCCAGTTCCCCTTCCCTGGAAACTGCCACTTCCCTGGTCTATACTGCTCAGAACTACAACTCCCAGTCACCAGTTCTACTTCCTGTGGACTACAGCTTCCCTAGTCAGGTCTCCAAAGAACTACATTTCCCATACCCGGACATAATTAGCCTAATTCCATTCACCTGCTCTCACTCACTCTGTATATAAGCCACACACAATCCATAGCCTCTTTGCGAGGTATTGTGAGTATATTTTCATTCCTACTGAGCATTATATCCAAGTATTGTTGTTCCGGTTTGACCTTAGCTTTGTTTGTGATATATTCTGCCTTGGATCATCCTTTGTACCTTTGCCAAATATCTTGTATTGCTATTCTGGCCTGACCCCTGCTCTGTTTTTGGATTTATTCTGCCTTGGATTACCTTATGTGCTGTTGCCTTTGGGATACAAAATAAATTGCCTTAAGATTTACCTAAGTGCTGTTTTTTCCCCTGTCTGGGAGTGTAACATTACAGTTTGTCCCTGTATTATTCCTGGATTCTGTAATGATACTCCAATAGTAAAGAGAACAATGTTTATTTAAACACATGTATGAAATGTTAATGGGAAAGGCACAGAATAATCCAAACAACAATGCAGATGTCAGACCGGAATAGCATCTATGGCAAAGGTACAACTAGGAATATCCACAGGCAGAGTAATCCAAACAGGCAGAAGTCAGAACTGAATAGCATCTATGGCAAAGGTACAACTAGGGATATCCAAAGGCAGAGTAATCCAAACAGGCAGAGGTCAGACCGGAATAGCAACAACACATGAAAGAATAAATGCTCAGTAATAAGAATCTTGTACTTACAATACCTCGCAAGGAGGCTATGGAT
>JACXGM010037582.1:0-11489 GCA_016801145.1 Umbra pygmaea
GTCAGGTTGTCCTGGGTCATGATCATTGAGGTCAGCTTGTCCTGGGTCATGGTTGTAGATGTCCGGATGTACTGGGTCATGGTCACAGAGGTCAGGTTATCCTATAACATGGACCTAGGGCTTCAGGTCTGCCTGAAGAGAAGAAAAGAAGAAGAAAAGAGGGAGACCTAGGAGAATGAGAGCCATTGTACCTCACATCCACGAGACACTGCATGACATACACAACTGGCACATACCTTATTTATCAGCCTTAATACAGGGGGCTAAGTGTGTGTATGACTGCCAACAAGATTAACTCCATGACTCACAGCAGAGGACCCTGAGCATGACTCATATTCTCTCTGACCCCCCCCCATCATGCACACACAACTGCTCCTTAACCACAGAACATGTATAAAACAACAGAACCACGCAAAGTAACACCCACCCGCTCCACACACATAGTTCTGATCTGCTGTCTAAATGTACAGTACAGTCTGTGCTGTTCACCCACGCTTCCTGCCAGTGACTCTGTCATACACCTTTACTCTCTTCACTCCTGTTCAATAAAAAGGACAAAGGTAATCATAAAGGTGTTTTATTACAAAGGTTGTGCACTTTTCACCGTTTTCTGAGACATTACCTGCAATGAAGAGGGGGTGGGTTTCTTTCCATATGTGTCAGCTAATAAAGTATATTTGAGGCAATGAGTGACATTGTAAAACGATTGTTAAAGGGTTGTAATTTTGAAATATGACAATTGACCAAGATGATGATGATGTGTAGCAAAATGTTCTCTCTACCCTGGCTGTACAATGCGCTCTTTTACTCCAACATGTTTAAAATCATCACTAACAACATTTGTCGTGTTGTGGCACTGCTCAGTCACCTACTGGTCTGTGTGTTGTGTCTTAGAGAGTCTCATTCAATGTATGTATGTGTTGTATTGTAGCTCATTCCCTGTAGGTGTGTCTGTGTGTTGTGTCTTAGTGAGTCTCATTCAGTGTATGTATGTGTGAGTGTTGTAGGTCATTCCCTGTATGTGTGTCTGTGTGTTGTGTCTTAGTGAGTCTCATTCAGTGTATGTATGTGTTGTGTTTTAGCTCATTCCCTGTAGGTGTGTCTGTGTGTTGTGTATTAGTGAGTCTCATTCAGTGTATGTATGTGTGAGTGTTGTAGCTCATTCCCTGTAGGTGTGTCTGTGTGATTTGGTCCCAGGTTCAGTGGCCCTGCTCCTGGCCCCTGCTCTTTAGCTCCCAGCTCCTCAGGTTACAGCCCTGTCTCCAGGGGTCTCAGAGGCCTGGTCTCAATTGGTTTCAGCAGCACATCGAACAGCATCATGACCCTGAGTTAGCAGTCTAACCCTTCCGAAACCCTCTGAAGCCATGAGTCAAGGACTCTGAAAGCCTCCTCGCCTTTGAAGTCCCTTACGGCTTTCCTTCCTCACCCGCAAACCACCCATCCCCCCCATCCTCGCCAGAACCTCTTCATCTTCCTACCACTCCTCTCTCCACGATTTCCCCACTTCTCCTGCTCTCTCTACGTCTCTCTGCCCTGGGGCTCCGCTCTCTCCCCCCAACTTCCTCCCACTCCCTTGGCCTCAATTCCGCTATTTCCTCCCCTCCCTCTCCACCTCACTGCTGGCCCTGTCCCAAGGGATTTGCTTCCCTCACACATTCTTTGGTGCTGACTGGCTGTGTTTACATTGACATCCTCTCTTCAGTCTGAACTGGACTACAGTACCTGCAAGGTTGTCACACCGCCAGAGTGCACTTTCTTAATTGGAGCTAAGACAGTCTGTCAAAAATATGTTTAGGCTGTTTCGTAATCAGAATAGTGACAAATGAAAAGTATTTCCATGTAATTATTATTTTTTTCTTCAACATCACTCATTTTACTTCTAATGAAATATGTTATGAAGTATCGTTTGCCAGAGTTTGGTTTAGCAGTCTGAACTCCCCATTGTGGTACACACATGCCCCTGGTGGTGGATGGGGGTTCAAGCCTAGACTTACGGCTCCGTCTCCCTCTGCTTCCTACTGTTCTGTAAATAAAGTATAAAAAATTACCCCACAAATAAGAAAGAAACAGTTACATCGTAGAACTTTGAGGCTATCCCTCATAGTTGGTAAGTCAATGACAAATCGAATCAAATGTCACATACAGTCGTATGCAAAATTTTAGGCACCCCTGACAATTTCCATGATTTTCATTTATAAATAATTGGGTGTTTGGATCTGCAATTTCATTTTGATCTATCAAATAACTATATAACATATTTCAGTAGTGAAATTAGGTTTATTGGATGAACAGAAAATGTGCAATATGCATCAAAATGAAATTAGACAGGTGCATAAATTTGGGCACCACAACAGAAATATCACATCAATATTTAGTTGAGCCTCCTTTAACAGAAATAACAGCCTTTAGATGCTTCCTATAGCCTGTAATGAGTGTCTGGATTCTGGATTAAGGTATTTTGGACCATTCCTCCTTGCAAAACGTCTCCAGTTCAGTTAGGTTTGATGGTTGCTAAGCATGGACAGCCCGCTTCAAATCACCCCACAGATTTTCAATGATATTCAGGTCTGGGGACTGGGATGGCCATTCCAGAACATTATATTTGTTCTTTGGCATAAATGCCAGAGTAGATTTTGAGCAGTGTTTTGGATCGTTGTCTTGTTGAAATACCCAGACTGATTCCTCTATATTATTCTGACGTATCTGTTGATAATGAGTGGAATCATTGCAACCCTTAAATTTAACAAGATTCCCAGTACCGGCACTGGCCACACAGTCCCACAGCATAATGGAACCTCCACCAAATTTTACTGTGGGTAGCAAGTGTTTGTCTTGGAAACCTGTGTGCCATGCATAATATCCCTTTATATGGCCAAAAAACTCCATCTTTGTTTAATCAGTCCAAAGCAACATGGATGCACAGTGACACCATCTGCAGCAAGATAATGTTGTAGGTCTTTGGAGGTGGTCTCTGGGCAGTTTTTGACCGTTCTCACCATTTGCCTTTGCCTCTCCAATATTTTACTTGGCCTGCCACTTCTGGCCTTAACAACAACTGTGTCTGTGGTTTTCCATTTCCTCACTATGTTCCTCACATTGGACACTGACAGCGTAAATCTCTGTGATAGCTTTTTGTAGACTTCCCCTAAACCATAGTTTTGAACAATATTTGTTTTCAGGTCATTTAAAAGTTGTTTTGAGGCCCCCATGTTCCCACTCTACAAAGGAGAGTCAAAGAGAACAACTTGCAATTAGTCACCTTAAATTCCTTTTCTCATGATTGGATGCACCTGTCTATGAAGTTCAAGACTTAATGAGCTCACCAAACCAATTGTGTATCCCAATTAATCAGTGCTAGGTACCAGTAGTTACAGGTATTCAAACCAACAAAATGACAAGGGTGCCCAAATGTATGCACCTGTCTAATTTCATTTTGATGCATATTGAAGATTTTCTGTTAATGCAATGAACCTAATTTCATTACCAAAATGTTACTGTGTCAGTTATTTGATAGATCCATCCATTCTCATCCGCTTACCCGAGACCGGGTCGCGGGGGCAGCAGCTCCAGCAGGGGACTCCAAACATCCTTTTCCCGAGCCACAGTAACTAGCTCCGACTGGGGGATCCCGAGGCGTTCCCAGGTCAGGTTAGAGATATAATCCTGCCACCTATTCCTGGGTCTTCCCCAAGGCCTCCTCCCAGCTGGACGTGCCTGGAACACCTCCCTAGGGAGGCGCCCAGGAGGCATCCTTACCAGATGCCCAAACCACCTCAACTGGCTCCTTTCGACGCAAAGGAGTAGCGGCTCTACTCTGAGATCCTCACAGATGACTGAGCTTCTCACCCCATCTCTAAGGGAGACGCCTGCCACCCTCCTGAGGAAATCCATTTCGGCCGCTTGTACCCTGGATCTCGTTCTTTCGGTCATGAAGCCTTCATGACCATAGGTAAGTGTAGGAACAAAAACTGCCCGGTAGATCGAGAGCTTTGCCTTCTGGCTCAGCTCTCTTTTCGTCAACGGTGCAAAATATTGAATGTAATACCGCACCCGCTGCGCCGATTCTCCGATCTCCCGCTTCATTGTCCCCTCACTCGCGAACAAGACCCCAAGGTATTTGAACTCCTTCCTTTGGGGTAAGGACTCATTCCCTACGTGGAGTAGGCACTCCACCGATTTCGTGCTGAGAACCATGGCCTCAGATTTAGAGGTGCTGATCCTCATCCCAGCTGCTTCACACTCGGCTGCGAACCGATCCAGTGAGTGTTGAAGGTCACAGTCCGATGATGCAAATAGGACCACATCATCCGCAAAAAGCAGCGATGAGATCCTTAGCCCACCGAACTGCAACCCATCCCCACCCCAACTACGCCTCGATATCCTGTCAATATATACTACAAACAGGATTGGTGACAAAGTGCAGCCCTGGCGGAGACCAACCCTCACCGGAAACGAGTCCGACTTACTGCCGAGAACCCGGACACAGCTCTCGCTTTGGTCATACAGAGATTGGATGGCCCTAAGAAGGGACCCCCTCACCCCATACTCCTGCATTACCTCCCACAGTATCTCCCGGGGGACCCGGTCATAAGCCTTCTCCAGATCCACAAAACACATGTAGACAGGATGGGTATACTCCCAGGCCCCCTCTAGGATCCTTGCGAGAGAAAAGACCTGATCCGTTGTTCCACGACCAGGACGGAATCCACATTGTTCCTCTTCAACCTGAGGTTCGACAGTTATTTGATAGATCAAAATGAAATTGCTGATCCAAACACCCAATTATCATAAATGAAAATCATGGACATTGTCAGGGGTGCCTTAACTTGTGTATAAGACTGTGACAACAGGCCATCAAAACATCTACGCATAGAAACTAAATAATAAAGGTAAAATTATTGTAGTTTGAGCTGTGAGAGGAAAAGTGTTTTTATCAAGGAGATTTGTCTGAACAAACATTGAGACGAAGGAAGTAATATGTATATATTTTTTGTTAATGTAGCTGCTATAGTATTTTGTTAGATTGCTTAGGATGTTGATGCAATGTCAGTCCAAAGGGACCATGGAGAAGCACTCAGAACATGGTCAACCTGCTTTTGACAAAATAAATACATTTTCATTTGAGCACTTTTTACTTTTACTTTTTCATTTCTACTTAAGCAAAAATGTTTCCTGAAATTATGTTCAGGTTGTAACTGTGTATGATCATTTTTATATTATTATATCACCATTGATAATATAGGGCCCTATCTTGCAACCAGCGCAATTGACGTTTTACACCAACGCACGTATCATTCCTATTTTGCACCTGACGCACAGTGGACTTTTCCCTCCACTAAAACGCGTCAGTAAATTAGGGAAGGAATTTGCGCTCCTGAGGGGGGCGGTTCAGCGAATAGAGGAGGCGTGTTCTGGCGCAAACATTCCCAGTCCAAGAAAAACCTAAAGTCAGTGGCGCATTATTCAGCTGCTATTTTAAGGGTGCATGCTTGGCCATAACGTGGCGTGTGCACAACGCACATACACTTTGCTTCTCTCATCTACACAGACAAAGCAGTTCCATTTTTGTAAACCATACATAATTACGAGGAAAGATATTACCACACGAGGGAAATCATTGTAGGGTCCGATGTGAAAATAATAGGCATACATACACATCTACCCAAAATATTCAGACTGAATTATTCACAGTGATACATCAACCGCAAGGGAACCCATTCAATCAAAATAGTAAAATCACCCATGTCTTTGCGAATTACGCTGACTCAAGCCACAACTTATTTATGCTGGCAAACTCTGCCATTCCTGCCATCTTCGACGAACGGGAATCACCCCATGGATGGGTGGCTGTGAAGAGGACGACAGCTATCCGTTAAAGACATGGCCGATGACACCATTTATGATGCCAGCAACAGTGCGTGAAATGCCTTTTATTTGAAAACACACACAAACACGCAGTGTAATTGAACGAATATTCGGCATACTGAAAATGAATAATATTTCAATTCCAGATAAAGGGAATTGAAGTACAACGCTTTAAAAAATACAATACAAAAATACAATACCAAGAATTACATGTCGTCTTAACTCCTAAGTATGATCTACGATCTAAGCATGTCTTATACGGTTCAGTCTATTTCTCAACATTTATTCTAACACATTCACTATGGCGAGCACTAACGTGGGCCAGGAGCCTTGTTAAAGAGAACTCATCTGAATACAACTTGAACAAAGACTTATATTTCCCCTCGAGAGGTGACGTCCACATATCTCCCGCTGCATACGAAATAAAGATCAGTTCACTGGCTGGAATTGAAAAAAAAAGGACTACATCAACAATTAGATTATGCGTTGCCTTGGCGGCGCTATCCGGGCTGTAACAGAAGGACTGAATTATAACATTTGAATATTTGTCTCTTCTAGTCGCTCTGTGGAGAAAATCATATACCCTTGCAAGTGGTAAACTGAAACTCCCTTTATGGGATGATCCAGCAAGCCCCAAAATGACATATAATGATGTACAGTATAATGTTGAGTTCTCAGCTTCTTGTTGTCTTCACCCATAGTGGGGGGTTTGCCCCCCTTCCTTCCGGGTCTCACTCAGGCAGTCGTCGAAAGAGTGTGAGAGACTTCTAGTCCTTAGACAGCTGGTATAATCAGTCCTGGGAACATCTAAAAATCCACTACACATTCATAACCTTGTAATTCAGTCAGAGTAAGCCCAAAACATCGTATGTCCCTGTGACATTTCTTTATTTACATTTTGAAAAAAAGAAAACTCAATAGCAATCCGCTGTTATAATAGCAATCCATTATGGAACAAGCGCGCCTGCTCTTAAGGGGAATGTGAGATGACGCTCTGATTGGTTTATTGCACGTTATGCCCAAACCACACCTATGACTAGGTACTTCAGACCTACCCATTTTAGATTTGCGTCGGGCGCAAGAGTCATTATCCCACCGGTATATTAGCAACAGTGCACAAGATCTGACAACAAAGTCACTTGCGTTTCGCGTTTGATACATGCGTTTTAGATCGTTAAAATAGGGCCCATAGTCTTTCTCTACCAGTCAGATTCTATGCCTAGACCTGTCCCAAATGTTCTAAGGGATTCTGAAGGGAACAGACACACCTGAGAGTCTTCAAAATGAAGAATGTGTCCATCATATTCTGCAGTTTGAATGGTGAAAACTCATAGAGCTCAACTTTTAGGAGGTAAATAGAAACAGTTCTGTTTATTTTAACTGCCCTTTTCAGCTACCAGAGGTTACTCGCCTAACCCTGGGTCTATATGGGTCTAAAGTGTTTTTCCAGTTTCTATCATGACCCTATTTTGTAATAAGATAACCCCATTCTTATAGTGTATATTTTAAAACTCTTGACACCTAGCATGGTGCCTGCAGTGGCTGACCTAATGTCCAGAGCAGCTTGCTTCATAATGTGTTGTGTGGCATCATACTGCAATGTGAAAGTGGGTCAACAATGTATTCTAGATTCATTGATAAATTAATGGAAGTTAATAATTTAATAAAGCTTACCGGAGGACAGTAAAGCAGCCACACGACTTGAGTTTATTTCATTAAGGAGGAAGAAAAGACAGTGTACGTAGGAAGAATGTGGTTGTCAAGAGATTGAAAAGCAACACTGAGTGCATTAACAGTTCCTCTATCGTTAAGGTCATCTTTTTCCACTGGTTGCGTGTCAGCTGCACTGCATACCATCAACAAGACAGTCAGCCCATTTAAATGGCATCGTGTGCTGCTGGGCCCTGTTTCATCATTCTCACTCTGTGGAGAACAGTGTTACTAATTTTGTGTTTCAATACTCCTATTCATCCCAGTTCTAAGACCATTTATTTTATTGTAGACAACATTCCTACCCTGCTTCTCCATATTTAACTATTATAAGGGTGACTGTCTTCTGTCTGCCCTGCTGCTTGTCAGTCTAACATCAGATGGCATGATTACATACAAGAAAGCATTTTCTGGAGCCATCAGTGTGGGCAGATTGACATATCTGTTCCTTGCTTATCAATTTGTCATCAATGTGTCTACATATTTAGTATAATAGCACATTGTCAGCCGGTTGGGATAATACAGGTGACAACCATGGTAATTGTATGCTTTAATCACATGTTGCAGGTAATGCTTCTGAAATTGTATTTGTTGGCACTTTTCAGTGTTGCACTAAACTCTAGTGAACCTGGTGACTTTGAGGTAAACAGAGGAGTGACATAATAAGGGTGAATCTCCACCCTTTCCTGTCTCTCTTCCCACATGGGCACACAAGCTGCCAGCCATTTTGTAGACAGGTAATGTCCTGCAGGTCAGGTCACCAATACACTACTACCTGGGTCAGTGATCATTTGATGGAAAAATCAACATTTGCAGTGATTCATCTGCTATTGGTATGCTGCGTTAAATGCCCAGAAACCATCAGCTGATAACAGAAACTGTCAGGCATGTTCTGAATTTAGTTGTAAATGCTCTTTAGTTGGATAATAGGTTATTTATTCTACAAACATAGCATTTTATGATTTTATTCGGATCCCATTTACCTACAGTTAAAGCTGAAATGTTTAGTTTCCATGGAGTCGAAACAGATCAAAATAAATAATAAAATACATAATATAATATTCATTACCAAATAGCCTCTGCACCTCTGCTTCACCTGGTACAGTGGGCCTTTTACACAATGATAGACTACATTTTCTCCCAAGTATAGATGAACACAGACTTTTGATTATTTTGTTGTGTAAACTTTAGTAAATCGTGATCTCGAGGCGTGACCTTCCAAGGTAGTGGGACACTACTTGTTCAAAGGAGACCCCTGGGGTTTTCCAAAGTGAAGAGAATGTCATGGCTTGACAGGTGCTGTGCTCAAGCAGGAACGCAAGGTGGAGGAAGAAAATGTCAATTCACCATCTGTTATTAGTTGGCTTTGTGTAGCCAAATATATATTACCTAGACTACCTAATATACCACTCTCAACAGTTTTTCACAGGACATGGCAGTGTATGGATTACGCAAAATTAGACAAATTTATCATTGATTTTAATCTCTATTTCATAGGCCCTCGTATGTCCTAACAGCCCCCCAAATGGTACAGCAGAGGATGATTTTTTGAGTAATAAATTCATCAGGAGTGAATTTCTTATTGGAAAAGATCAAATGTGTTTTAGCACTGTAAAAATATAAACACTCAAAACTCTGACATTATGTAATGCACCTCAAAATGTAATGTACCTAACAAGCCCAGTTCTAGTTGTTCTGTTGCCTTAGGCAAGACAAAATGTTCCTTACACATTTCTATCCCAGCAAAACAAGAATTGTAGCCTCTAAAGTCTGCTTACAATGCAATGTTAAGAATGCACAAACACGGGGTAGAATTACCATTTGTAAAACAGGCAGTTCATTGTTGCGTCATGAAAATTATTTAATGTTTTTATAATTGCAATTATTGCTCTACCTTGCCTGTGCCTTACAGGTGATGTTCATCTACAGTGAATTTAGCAAGAGAAGTTACGCCCTCATTCATTTTCCACAAGGGCGCTTCCAGAAATGTTTTGTATCATGTATTGTATCTGTATTAAGTTATAGCTGGGAACTTTCTACAATGTCACAACATGCATCTGGCCTGAAGCGGTGGGAGAACATCCAACATTGTGTCATTTATTTTAGATCAGATTTTCCAGACAGTGAGCTTGAGACAGACACAGCTGTATTTATGCAAAGGAGAAGTGTTCACATATGTTATGTTTCCACTCAAAATAGGGGATCATAATATCATGAAAGTCTTATTTTTAACAACAAACATTTGCACTGGGGGAGATATTTGGAAGGTTTAATACTCACGTCTGTTACCTTAAAGTGGAAGATAAGTATATGTAGTGTGTAACGGTGAACAGCAGAGTTGACAGGTGCAAAAATTAAAAAGGAAAGATTTAATTAACAAAACACTTAAATTAATAGAAAACAATGAGGAGTCAAAAGTGAGTATCTATCTAAATATGTTAGGCTTCGTCTGGTACAAAATCCCACGTAATTCATAAACAAACTGCCTACACAAGGAACTCTAAAAACTGCAAATGAACACAGATAACAAGATACAATGACCGACAAGGGAATGTTAAAACAGAGGGATTTAAATACACATACTAATCACTGGAGCGGTGGAGGCTGATGACTTAAAAAAATTAAGAGGATGGGAGACTCGCAGTTTAGTTGAAGATGACACAAACAGCCAAGCACTTCGTTAAGTACTGTAAGTTAAATTATTTTCAACTGAAAGATTTATTGAAATCATTTATCCACTATGACATGGGTTGTTTGTATTGGGTGTAGTAGTATACAAGAAATGCTCATCATAAATACAATAGGTGGTGTTAGCAAACAACTCTACTCTTTCCCTCAGAGCAGAACAGAATTTGCTCTAGAAACACACAACTAAAGGTGCGCAGTTAGAATAAACAGTTATGCAGTCATATAGAAAAATGAGAAGACTACCAGTGAGGAGCTAGGAAAGGATGGTGGATGACCAGGGGGCTCAGTTCAGGATGCCATGGGTGAGGTAAGGAGGGTGTATTAGTGGTTCAAAAGGGCAGAGTTTGAGCAAGGAGAAAACACTGTTGAAAACAAAATGTTAATTAATTTCAAACCATGCTGCTAACCCTTTTAGTGGTGCCCATATTTATGGCGTAGACAAAAAAGGAAATTATGTTTAGACTTTAGGATTGTTTATTTAGTCCTATTAGGATTTTTTATATTGTACTGGCTTGATTTAGTCTAATTTAATGTAGATTGCACTGTATGTATTGTCATGTAAAACCTGTGAATGTGCGGTCACTCACCAACATCAGACATGAGTTGGAGAGGAAGAATGTGTCATCCCATCACTTGTAGATCTGTGGAAGTACCCATTTATTTCAGTAGTGATACTACAGGAATGCAGAACACAGTTAAAAAGAAAACATTGTTCGATATATAAAATTATAGTTAATCTGTTCTGGTCAATCATTCTACAGGTCCTTCTCAAGAAATTAGCATATTGTGATAAAGTTCATTATTTTCCATAATGTAATGATAAAAATTAAACTTTCATATATTTTAGATTCATTGAATACCAACTGAAATATTTCAGGTCATTTATTGTTTTAATACTGATGATTTTGGCATACAGCTCATGAAAACCCCAAATTCCTATCTCAAAGAATTAGCATATCATGAAAAGGGTCTCTAAACGAGCTATTAACCTAATCATCTGAATCAACTAATTAACTCTAAACACCTACTAAAGATTCCTGAGGCTTTTAAAAACTCCCAGCCTGTTTCATTACTCAAAACCGCAATCATGGGTAAGACTGCCGACCTGACTGCTGTCCAGAAGGCCATCATTGACACCCTCAAGCAAGAGGGTAAGACACAGAAAGAAATTTCTGAACAAATAGGCTGTTCCCAGAGTGCTGTATCAAGGCACCTCAGTGGGAAGT
>JACXGM010037583.1:0-11065 GCA_016801145.1 Umbra pygmaea
TGCTTCAATGTTTTTTATTAGTAATCCCAGATGTTTTCCAAACAGATTATTAGAAAATGAATTTACAAATGTGTAAATATTGTGGCGTTCGTCAGGTGTTACAACAGTAAAGTTTTACACCTCTCAAAGTTGATACTGCCTACTGTTGCATGAGTGATTTAAAAGTAGCTGACTAAAATATGGTAGTAGGACATACAATAAGCAAACAGATTAGCACAATTTGTCAATCATCTAAAAATTATTAATCTCAGACTTGTCTTCACTAAATGTCCCTTTAGTAATTGACCTATATTAATTTCACATGTATAAATAGTGAATTTAATGTGTTGAAGCAATATAGAATATGCTAGTGTGTTTTCTTTTATGTATTTGAATTTGGGAAAAAGTTAATTTCCCACCCTGCACGCGTGCCTATAATTGAAAAACACTGTAGAATCAACTCTATTTTCCTCATAGCAATTCTCCAGTAGAGTTCAAATGGCGAAATACGAAATCTCTTTTCTCATTGCTATTTTAATGTAGCCTAATATTTATAAAACTATAGGTGCATTATATTAGAATCCTCAAGGAAATGCGCACATTTATGCAGAGCTGCCAACTCTCACGCTTTCGCCGTGTGACACACGCTTTTGCCTGTTTTCACACGCACTCACGCCACACATTCAATTTCTCACTCAAATAAATCCGGCCGAGACTCGTTTGTTCCTATTTCAAACTCCCCGACGGTAGATGGCGCTGATGAGCGCCACTGAACCTTATGCGCTGCACCCAGAAGTTAACGACAGAAGAATAGATACCATTACCGCAAAAGACAACGGGAGAAGAAACGGTCAGGTCAATACCTTGAGAATTCTGATGAGCTGAGTCTAGGTATGTAACAATGAAATGTCTTCCAATTAAGTACTCACTTTCTAAAACTTTAAATCTTGAAATAAATTATTTGTTTTGACGGGGTTGAGTTAAGGAAGAAAGTTGAACATTGGATTCACAACCAGGGCTAAACTTAACAGATTACTTGACGAGGGAAGTGCTGTGGACTATGCACTTAAGAAGCTGCCACTGTAAGACCCACTGATTAAACATGCAATATTTGTAGATGTACAGCAGAGGGCTGAAAGTGACATAAACGATGCCCTGTACTTTGTTGAAAGGTTAGCTAGTTTTATTTCTCTAATTATTGTCTATTATCTTAGCTGAAATTTTATGATAAAGTATTTTCACTCCTAAACTGCACATGAGCTATTCTTATGTGGCTTCTCCTCAAAGATGCATATGATTTGCTACAGGTTGATGCCTATATACCTAAAACTTAACAACTTGTAACTCTACTTCCATAAATAGGTTTCCCCATCTCCTCCCATAACATGGGCCAGAGGAGCATGACCTTCTGGGTGAAGAGTTTCTAAATTTTCAGACCATGCCAATGATACCCTGCAGGACAAACTGAAATGGAAAGCTTCTGGGCTGAAATGGCAACCAGGAAACATAAGGTAAACATTTTTGGTTTGTTTTGTCTTTCCTTTTGGCAGGTGTGGTTTGGCTACATCTGTTGCTTAAAATTGTTGCGTGCATATATGTGTCATGCATGTTGCAAATTATGCATGTTTTATCTGATCAAAAATCTAGGTATGTTGCCCCAAGCAAATGCAGATGCTGACTGGGTGTTTTCAGTTGTGGGACTGAACAAATCCAAGAGAAGAAACAGCCTAGTATTGGATGGCACCCTGTCATCAATAATGACCATAAAGATGGCCAATCTGGAGCCCTGCTTCAAATGGGAGCCCCCCTCAGAGGTCATCAAGGCCTCCAAGAAGGCCACAGGCCAGTATAACCATGCCCACAGATCACAGACAATGACTTTAACCAGCTTCTGATATGCATCTGATACTGATTATGCCTCATTTTGTTGTTATTTTTGTAATGCATTAATATGTTTTATGCTTGGAAAAAGTTGTACTGTTTAAGTACTTTTTTTGTTGCACTTATTTGTTTCTGATGGACCATTTGGTGGGCTTTGACGAAAGAACAATGTCCCTCCCTAACTAATCTTCTGTTGTTTTTGGCTGACATAAATCATTAAGTGCTCTTATGAATACAATTATTCACAACATGGGTTAGGTTTGAGTAAAAAAATTGTTTAATACCATTCTAATCAAAATATCAATCAACCTACCTACTGTAGGTCAAATTTTAAACACTGGTCTATGAATAAGGCTTTATTGTGGTACATAGGCATTTAGACACACAAAAGTTTTCTGGTGGAATGTTAAGCTCAAGTCTAGAAGGCCGTACAAGTCATGATGCCAAACAAAATTTCCTGGGGATGGACCTTAAGCTATGTCTGCTTCACAGAATGTAACTAATATTGTCCATCTTCAATAGCCTGCCCCTATCAATGGCTTTGGGCCTCCCCACAAACCACCAGAATGCAGGGTACAACATGGGTACAACATCAAATTAATTACAATTCTCTGATATCGGAGCCAACAACCTGTGTGTGTGGCAAAATTTTGGTCACCCCTGACAAAATCTCACTCCAAGGTTTTTTGAAAAGTTGGCAGCTCTGTTTATGTACAGGAACGAACGAAGGCTGCAAGTTATTAGGCTAGTCACTGCTGTAGAATCGCATGAATTAATAATAAACCTTTGGGAATAAAAGACAAATGTTGGTTTGCAACACTTCTGGGTGAACAAAATATTGGAAGTTCTGACAGGCTATAAACGTTAAGAAATATAGTTAAGAATCTGGCTTAACTGCCGGAGAATCTCCTGTTGGTTGGCTGCAAGCGCATCCTGACGTTGCATCATAACAGTGTCTCTGTTTCAGAAACACAAAATGTTTCAAAGACGTATTAAAATGAAGGTCAGAAATGTACAAAGTGGGAAAATAACACATTGCAGTCATTACATAACTTCCCCACAATAACGATCAACATAGCTTGTATTAATGCAACTGATTGGAATATGGCTGAGTCTGACACGGATGTTGAGCAGCTAGCAGTTTGTGTGGACATATATAACAAAAAATGCAAGCAGTTACATTCTACACTTAGGTTTGGAAATTGTCATCATGCACTATTCATCACTAGGCTACATTTCCTGTGCGTCGCCATGTTGATAACTGTAACACTTACAATTATCAAGGTTTTCAAACTAAAACAATAAAAATATAATCATACCATCAGACATCTCAAAAAAAGTTGTAGAGGGTCGAACCATAAATTCAATGATGGAACTTGGTGTATCAAGGTCTGTGTATATAAGAAACATTTTTTTTTAAACATAAGGTATATTTCAAAATAGACCTGCACAATTTGACAATGCTCTTGCAACAATTGTTAACTTACTGGTCATGCTCTGTTTGTCTGTTTACTGGCCAGTAACAATACACCTCCTGAAATTCATGAAACATTTAATGACCACTGTATTTTCCAAAGTACATAATACAATTACATCCCCAGAATGATAGCCAAGGTATCTGAATAAATTCCATTAGTTCCTTATAGGTCCAACATTTAGCCACAATAGCAACACTCCTTTCACCGTAGAACTCCACAATGATGTACGACATTCTGTTGATAAGAAAAAACAAAAGTTAAAGTTAATGATAGACAACCTCAATGACCACTGACATATTCCTGCCTGAGAGAATTTCTATGCATTTACCAAGAAATGAGACAACCACAACGCTGCATTTTGAAAGCTTCATTTAATCTTCCAAGTTCAGACCTCCCATTTCAGAAGCACCGTCTTAAGCCCTCAGCTGCATTTTCAGATGGACAGAAATATTTTTCCCTTCCTTCAGACCGGATGTAGAACTGCCATAAAAGTGGTGATAAGCCCCCTCTCTACTAGTATGGCCTTCCTCCAGATTTCTTTTGTGGGAATCCTCTTCGTCAGTGCCCTCCTCGTGATATTAGAACACCCGAATCAAAAACTAACTGCATGGCTAAGACAAAAGAGGTTCAGGGTGGCGGTAGACTATGCATTTAACCTTTCCTTCTGTCTACCTACTCCACAACTTCACAGCATTGTCCGTCTTCCAAACAGTATGCCCGGTCCTTCCTTGTTTTAGAACCTCTTATTTGCTGTGTAGTCTGTTTGCTACCTGAGCCAAGGAACTCTATCCAGATTGCACCATCTTCCTAAAGGTCTGGAGGTAGTTCTCAAACATGAAAGCACTGTGGTTGTCCAGGCCTTTGAAGCACACAACATCTGTTGACAGGTGCAGCATGGTGTGCGTTGTAAACCAGGAAGGTGGGCCCATACAGTTCACAGCCTCTCTACAAAGTATTGTAGTAGTTGGTGAGCATAGTGATGGTCCTGCTGCACCAGTGTTGGACACACAAGCAACCCAACAGCATCACTCAATGTCAGGAAGTGGTTGTAAAGGTCCTCTCTTAAGACACCTTTCAGCATCAGTTTCCCTGTGTATAGCAGAAACTGGCAAAACTCAGTTGCCTTCCAAGTATACTTTTCAACCTGATTATTAGATTGAATTGATGATTATTGTTGATCATTTCCTAATGGGGGGACGGGAGAGTTGCGTTACGTTACGTTATGTTAAGGAAGTGTTCAGCTGCAAGCTTCGCAGAGGTTGATTCCCATAATGAAGCGGTCTAAAACCCTCTGGTGCACAGGGACGAAAACGGTGAAAGGAAGAAGATAAAAATGACGGCAAGTATAGAGGTAAGTCTTCTCATCTCAGCCATTAAGTTGTCAAAATAAATATATTTAGTATTGTGCATCCCCTAATATTGTACGTTTCATTGCTGTCACTAAGCTAGCACTAGCTAGTGACTGTTACTTTGTTAGTTTGCTACAGAAAACTAGCAAACGTAAAAACATAACTTCACCGATCTACATGGATGTAAATGTGAAAAGACCAGTATCTGGATAACATATGCTAGTTATAAAAAGTACAGTTGCTCTCTACATTCATTATACATAGCAGAAGTTCTGTTTAGTGAGTTGCGTTCACAAGTACTGCATACACACACAGTAACCATGTTGGTGATAGTGGTGGTGTTCACCCTTCTGTACAGTTCCCCTCCAGGAATATACTAAAATGTGTGTTTTTGTTTTTATTTTCAATTGGCCTGATGCACTCAGGCAATATTTGTAGAGGCCGGCACCTGCTGGAGAAAGGATGCTTGATCCTTCATGTTCGCCTCTCTCTGAACTTTGTAAGTACAACTAGTACTATTGTTGCTGTTTATGTTGTTGTTGTTGTTGTTATTATTATTAGCGATTATTACTTTTATAATCACATCCCATTATTACTACTAATTGTAATCAGTATAATTATTTAGCCTTGTAGCAGTCTAATAGTAATTATAGTGGTGGTGGTAGTAATTGTAATTTATCTACTACAAGTTACATGGTCAGATAAAATGTATTTGTACAATGCAACTATGGTAGGATGATAGAACTGACCCAATGCAATATGTACCAAATAGCATGGATGAAGTCTGTGTTTAAAATACAGCTGCAGGAGAAGGGACATCCAGTAGTAGTTCAAGTACTCCAGGGACCAGTGACACACAGGCCAGGAACACACAGCCTGCATCAGGTGAGTCTATTTAATAGTATTTATTCAAGCCACATGCAGCCATACCTTAAAGTACAATGGAAAAATGTTAGCATGTATTGAAATACAATAGCTTGTTTTCTTAAAGAAGTTCAACCACATACATGATAATTTCACTCATTATATTAAACACTGCTTGTCTGGCTATACAATATGCTTGAATACAGGTGAAGGTGAAGGGACATCCAGGAACGAATAAAGCACTCAGGGCACCAGTGAGTCACAGACGACTGAGACCAGGGACACCATCCTGAAGGAAGTTACTGCTTTGAATAACTAATTCAAGCCTACAAATACAGATGCCACAAGTTAGTGTAGATTACTTTCATGGGTTGGGCTAAGTTCACAACTTTTGGGAAGTTACTCAATAAGACCATATTAACCAGGTAAAATAAGTTCATAACTTACCAGTGATCTATGAAAATCAAAAACATGACTACACTATAAAATAATGTTGTAATTTGACTGGAAATCCACCATAGAAGTTTGCTGTTTTTTTTACCTTCAATTGGAACAATGGGAAACATTCTAAAATTACAAGCTTCTTTTACCTGGTCATTAGGGTCTTACTGATGAACTTCCCATGAGTTGTGAAAACAGCCCAACCCAGAAAAGTAATCTATTATACATACTTGTGGCATCTCTGCCTACAAACATCTGAAAAAATGTGCTAGAAGATATTGAAAACACATGGAAATCACAATAACATTCCATCCATATGAAACTAATATCAACCACAGTTTTAGTCATTTTCACTCATTTAATTGAACACCACTGATCTGACTATTGCAGCCAGGTGAAGGGGGCACATGTAGCATTCCAGGCACCAGTGAAACACAGACCACTGAGACCAGGGACACTCAGCCTGAAGCAAGTAGGACACTTAAATACTATTTATTTGACCACAATTTAAAACTTCAGTGACTTGTTTCCAAGTAAAACCAAGTTGACATTCTTCATTCATTTATCTCAAACTGCTAGTCTATTATACTCTATGTGCTGGTCCATATTATAGTAATGTATTTTTGTTATATTTAAGATTTCTAGTATGAGCACCTTTACATTTTATGGCATTCATCCATGCTCTGAACCAAAGTTTGAGTGTGTAAAAAATTATTTAAAATAATTAAAAATGATTTTTTTGTTGTTGTTCATGCATCACTTATTGTTTAACTGCAATCTAGAATAGTAGAATTATAATTGGGTGAAAAAACTGTTAAGCAAAGTAAAGCAGTTAATTGAATGTCTCTTCAGCAATGTTACATATTGTAATATCAATTAACAGGGCAAAGCTCTTTATGGCAACGGGGGACGCAAAACTCAATCTCGCCTAGGGCAACCGAAGGGCTAGAGCCGGCCCTGAGTACACAGCATGTTTCTGCGTGTCGCAAACTAAGTTCTCCTGTCCAGTAAATAATATATTGTATTTACAGTTTTTCTCGATTGGTTACACACAGTTTCTGAAAGCATGCCTCATACTCTCAGAACTCTACACACAAATCAAAAAACACACACACAATGGGAAAAACCACTCAATTCTCCTGCAAAATGAAACTTTACATTCAAAACAATGTTATCTCTTCTCAAAATGGTATTTTGTTTTCAAATGACACACAAACCATCATATGATTAGACATTTATAAGAACCAGTTGAACACTGATGTGCTCAATGTAAAACACTATGATGCATTGAAAACACTTCTACTCATTCATCATTGACTTTGCCTTTTTATTGTTCAGTGTTACACTTACTACAGAATAGTATACATAAATGTGTTGTAAAATATTTGAGAATATTGTTTCTATACTCAGAACCCACAAATACACGGTAACAAATATATTTCATTTTTTCCACAAAAAACAATGTACACAGTCTACATCCCAAACAACACAAAGTTGCACATGAAGTAGTCTACATGCAAAACAACAGAAAAACTACAGAAAAATGTACTGTATACAGTTACAGTAAAAACAAAAACAATCTACACAGTGTACATCCTAACCAACACTACACTGTAGTACAGCAATTTTCTAATAAGAGTAGATTTCTTACCTATTTTCATTTTGGAAAGTCTGGATGATGGATGCTACAGTGTACTCTTTGCCCAGCCTCCCTCATTGTTAGACCATTGTCAACCAAAGTGGCTCGGATCTCATCAGAGATTACGGTCTTTGGCCTTCCTCGTCCTCTTACTCTCACTCCTCTGACTCTGCCTCCGTTTCCAATGTTGTTCCAATGTTAGAATAAAATAAGTCATTGACATAGGCTAATTACCTCTACTCACTCGCACTGTCATGTCAGGGTGACAACTAGGCAGGACGAGTCTGTTCTGAAGACTCCCGTTAATTTTGAATGCATGGAAGAGAGCGCGTCTTTTTCAGGTAGACAGTGCAATTCATTTTATACTAGCAGGCCTAACAATCATACAATAAATAAACTATGGAGCCTCGATATTGAAGAAACGCCTGCTCTATTCATTGTGAATTTCGCTGAAAGTCCACCGCACAACAATGCAACATGCATGTTCACATTGTTTATTGTCCATAACAACCCTAAAACTTGCGTTCTTTCCTTGCACATCTAATTAATGAGCAAAGTGTTCTGACTATTATTCTTACCTTCTTTTTGGCTGTGGGTGTTATTGAGCTTGTAGAAGTTTAGCTCTTGCGTTCTTACTTTAAAACGAGACACGACAACATGGGAGAACATGGGAGATCAACATGGGAATCATCGGTCAACTTGGACTGTATTCTACTTTCTTATTGCACACTGGAGAGGAAAAATGCTGGTAGGCTACCATAGGCTACTTGATATAAGCTTTTTGTTACCTTTAGTGAACTTGACTATTTCAAAGTGTACTCGAATTTCGCAGATGTAGGTAACTATATTTAACAATGTATATATTTTCTTTCAATTGATTGGTTCAACCGCCACCCACCCGCATTTAATTAAAATATTATTTTTCGTCATGTCATTCGCCCGATCTGCGGTTGCAGGCTGGCGGTTGATATAACCACCAACCGCGCATCTCTAGTGCACACTCGGCCCCCTTAAAAAAAATAGGTGCATGACGCCCCTGATGGACACCACAATGATTTCCCTCATGTATTAATATTTTCTTTGCAATTATGTATGGTTTGGAAAATGGGAACTGCTCTGTCTGTGTAGATGAGAGAAGCATTCGCGTTGTGCACATGCTACATTATGGCCAAGCATGCACCCTTAAAATAGATATCTGAATTAACTAGTTATCTGTATATAACTTTAGACTAGGTTTTTCCTGGTCTGTGGTGCAATTGTTTTCTGAAACTGCAAAATAGCACCAGGGAACGTTTGCGCCGGGAACATGCCTCCTCTTTTCGCTGAACTGTACCAGGGAGCACAAGTTAATTCACGTCTGTGGAGGGAAGAGTTCACTTTGCATCGGGTGCAAAATAGGAATGATACATGCGTCTGTGTAAAAAGTTAATTGCGCTGGTTGCAAGATAGGGCCCAGAGTGTGAAAATAAGTTGACCCAGATGTGATTTATATAATCAACCTTCTGAAACTAGAGTCAGATGGGCTACCATTGCGCCAACAGGAGGTCTACCTAAAAATAATTTGTGACTATTATGCACATTAATACTTTTGCCCTGGAAAAGAAATCCAAGCCCTAAACCTAACATCGTAATCTAAAATTACCCTAATTTACGGTGGCCCTGAAGTGCAAATCACAACAGCAAATCATAAAACACAACAGAAAATAGGAAAACATTTCAACAAATCATAAAACACAATGGCAAATAGGAAAACAAAACAGCAAATAGGAAAACATGACAGCAAATATGAAAACACGACGGCAAATATGAAAACACTTAAACAAATCATAAAGCACAATGGCAAATAGGAAAACACGACAGCAAATATGAAAACACTTAAACAAATCATAAAGCACAATGGCAAATAGGAAAACATGACAGCAAATAGGAAAACACAACAGGAAATATGAAAACACTTCAACAAATCATAAAACACAACGGCAAATAGGAAAACAAGACAGCAAATATGAAAACACTTCAACAGATCATAAAACACAACGGCAAATAGGAAAACACAACAGCAAATATGAAAACACTTCAACAAATCATAAAACCCAAAGGCATTAACTTCTAACGGAAAAGGTAGGGCCTATCTAGCAGAGGACAGACCTTCCTGATTGGACAGACGGACTGTCTGTCTTTTAATAGGAAGGAGAGGTGAAAAACACGGAAAAGTGCCTATTTTGAAGATACTTTCGTTATTATTAGTGTTGTGAGTAACAGCGTTTAAGTATAACGGCGTTACTAACAGCTTTTTTTTTTCAGTAACGGAGTAATCTAATGAATTCGTTTTTCCATCGTTGCAACGCCGTCATGATTAGAGAATGTAAAGTGGTTGAATGAACAATTTGGTTGAATGAAGTGTGAAGTGTCAGGCTTTGGTTACACATCAGCAGCCTGGAGAGAGCAGAGGTGGGGATGATGACACCGTTGCAATTGCGATGATGATCGACTGGGTGGGCGGATGCCCTGCTCACTCTGTCTCACTGCACGCTCTGACCACCACTAAACACAAGACAGCGAAAATTGCGACGAGCAAGGGAAATTCAAAGGTAGCGTTATTAAACTGGAAATACCGGCACTACTTCTCGCTTATTGAAATTAAAGGCAAGAATGTTTATGTAACATGCACGCTATGCCCAGGAAAAAAAACGTTATCCACATTATTCCTATGCATATCATATGGCAGGCTGCATACTGTTGAGTTCAAATAAATACCAACTGTTCTAAAATACTGTATATAGTGTTTTTATTCTTCAGTCAGTTACAGTTTTTTCCAATTGCTAACACACTAAAATGACATGCATAGCACAATTATTTAAACTGACACACAGACAGCAAAATCTCTTCTCAAGTCTTCAAATGTCTAAACACATTTTCTGCTTTACACACATTTTGCAATTCGAAATATCACTTTTTAAATGCACTGAACACAGTTCTCTGCATAAGACACAACAATCTGACAGAAAGTCACATAATTGCCATTTCAAAACACTGCCATTCAAAATGACACTACATGAGCTATTTGGCCAACATATGCGCCACCTGGCCAAACACCTCAATGCATAATTGTTACCACTTCAATCAGGAAGTAAGCACTATAAAAAGATTACATGTGAGTACCTTTTGATTAGGCAAGATGCTGCCTAATTATGTTTTTATTTTTGTGAGCATATTTTTGTACAGTCCAATGTAAATATATCTGCTGTGCATATGTTGCACTGACTTGTTTGGTGAAAAATAAAATGTGTGTGTGTGTGTGTGTGTGTGTGAATATGTCTGTGCATGTGAACAATCTGAAGAATTTCCTACAATTTGAACTATTTTCGTATAAAGGCAAAGCATAATAAAGATAAGAGTGTTTTTCATTATGACCAACAGTGTGTAGTTGGTTA
>JACXGM010037585.1:0-11065 GCA_016801145.1 Umbra pygmaea
CAACTTTAATTAATTTTGTTTTTATCTTTCATGTAGCATTTTATGAACAGATAACCTACCCAAGAGCATGACTGGTCCACAAGGCTGTGCTGATTGCGTTTGAGGTACAGGTCATGGTGTTTCTCAGATTTAGCTTGAGACCGGTAAGCATTAGCCTCGATAGTAGTCGTGTCTCCTTCATTGCATATTTTTATATTTTAAATATATATACTTCCACTGCATACTGTAACCCCTTTTGCCTAGATCTTGAGGATATCGCAGAGTTAATGCTACAAAAAAGGTAACTGACACGCACGGTATACCCTTTCTGTTATGGCAATCTGTTGCACTGGTCGGGTGTTTGACCATTTGTTTGTCGGGCGTAGCAACAATAACTAAGGGGGGCGGGGCTGGGCGAAAGGCTAATTGCGCAACATGCGAATGAAGTAAATGTGTGGATTTTCATTCTATAGACTTAAGAATTATAATTCTATAAAGGCTAAAAAATATACGGAAATAAACTACAGCATGTATATTTCATTTGAAATTATACATATTTTTTCGTATTCTACTGTTTGTAACGTTTCCCAGTTCCCCTTCCCTGGAAACTGCCACTTCCTTTGTTTATGTGCCACAGAACTACAATTCCCATTCCCCAGTTCGTCTCCCAATGGACTACAGCTTCCCTAGTCAGGTCTCCTAAGAACTACATTTCCCATACCCGGACACAATTAGCCTAATTCACCACACCTGCTCACTCCATGCTGTATTTAAGTCACACACCTCTCCTTGCCTCTTTGCGAGGTATTGTGAGTATACATTTTCTATTACTGAGCATTCATTTTCTTGTCTTGTTGTTTCTGGCCTGACCATAGCTTTATATTTCATGTACTTTGACTCGGATCATCCCTTGTACCTTTGCCTGTTTTTTGGATTGATATTCTGGCCTGACCTTGCAATGAATGTTCGTTATATGTTTTGGATAATCCTCTGTACCGTAATCTGAACATTTTATGCCTTGGGGTTTTTACAAGCCTGCCTGCCTGACAGCAATATCCAGGTTCCGCCTAATTGTCTTACCTCTTGCTAATAAACATTATTGTTCATTTTACCTTTGGTGAGTTTGATATCTACAGAGGAGAGCTCATTACAGAATACCTCGCCTAAAATATAAAATGGCTGGGAGTGAGCCATTTTACAGTGGCTGGGCCCAGGAGGATCCTTTATGGGACCTCTACGAAGCCTCCTATGAGGACTTTTTAGCCAGGGAGGCTATGGATGGGGACTTCATCCTTCCCTGTCGTGTCTTTGAGACACCTGCCCCTTTTGAAGCTCCAAAGAGGGCACCCAGTTCCTGTCCCCAGATGGTGGCGCCCAGCCCCAGTCCCAAGAAGGCCATCCAGAGTTCCAAGATGGCTACTCGCCCTGATTTCAAGATGAATACCAGCCCCAGTTCCAAGAAGGCCACCCAGAGTTCCAAGATGGCTACCAGCCCTGATTTCAAGATGAATACCAGCCCCAGTTCCAAGAAGGCTACTTGTTCCAGTTCCAAGAAGGCTACTAGCCCCAGTTCCAAGAAGGCTACTAGCCCCAGTTCTAAGATGACTACCAGCCCCAGTTCTAAGATGGCTACCAGTCCCAGTTCCAAGATTGCCACCGGCCTCAGTTCCATGAGGGATTTCATCTGCACTGAAATAAGGAAAGACCCATGTTCAGAAGAAGAGATTTGGGACAGGAGAGTACTGGAGTGTAAACTGGGGACCGTCCGGTTCCGGCAAATGGACCAGGAAGACCCATTGTATGGGGAATGTCTTCTCCAGGTCATCCAGAAGGTTCTACCTGTTGTCCAGATCCGGATGACACCTACAGCTCCAGTTAAGGCAGCCCCCTCTTCCCAGGTCAGGATGGACTCCTTCCAGAGTCCCAAGATGCCGGTGTTTCCGCTCCAAGGCCAGCTAAGATCAACCAAGTTTCCAGACCAGAAGAGGTCACCCAAGTTTCCAGACCAGAAGAGGTCACCCAAGTTTCCAGACCAGAAGAGGTCACCCAAGTTTCCAGACCAGTAGAGGTCACCCAAGTTTCCAGACCAGTAGAGGTCACCCAAGTTTCCAGACCAGTAGAGGTCACCCAAGTTTCCAGACCAGTAGAGGTCAACGAAGTTTCCAGACCACCAGAGGTCTCCACCTTGTCCAGACCGCCAGAGGTCTCCAGCACGCTCAGACCGCCAGAGGTCTCGGTTTCTGCTCAAGCCTCCCGGCCACCAGAGGCCGCTGTTCTGCTCAAGCCTCCCGGCCACCAGAGGCCACTGTTTTCGCTCAAGCCTTCCGGCCACGAGCGGGCGCTACACTACTATCGGCCAAGCTTGAGTCTTGCCTCCGAACCTGAGCCATGCCTCCGAACCGGAGCCATGCCTCCGAACCTGAGCCATGCCTTGTCTCCGAACCTGAGCCATGCCTTGTCTCCGAACCTGAGCCATGCCTTGTCTCCGAACCTGAGCCATGCCTTGTCTCCGAACCTGAGCCATGCCTTGTCTCTGAACCGGAGCAATGCCTTGTCTCCGAACCTGAGCAATGCCCTCGAACCTGAGCCATGCCTCCGAACCTGAGCCATGCCTCCGAACCTGAGCCATGCCTCCGAACCTGAGCCATGCCTTTTCCCCGAATCTGAGCCTTGCCTTGTCCCCAGGCCTGTCCTTGTCCTTGAGCCAGAGCACTTCCTAGTTCCTCCTCCAGTCCCCTGACCAATGCCTGACTCAGTCTTGGTGACTGCCCTAGTCCCTGAGCCCTTGTCTGTCACCGTGCCCTTGCCTGTCACCGGGCCCTTGCCTGTCACCGTGCCTTTGCCTGTCACCGTAACCTTGCCTGACCATGACCGTTCCCTGATACCTAACCATTTCCCAGAGCTTGCCCTTTTCCCAGAGCCTGCCCTTTTCCCAGTGCCATGTTTGCTCCTCTCCCAGGGCCATGTCCCGCTCCTCTCCCAGGGCCATGTCCCGCTCCTCTCCCAGTGCCATGTCCCGCTCCTCTCCCAGTGCCAGTGTCTGCCCCTGTCCCCGTGCCGGTGTCTGCCCCTGTCCCCGTGCCGGTGTCTGTCCCTGTCCCCGTGCCGGTGTCTGTCCCCGTGCCGGTGTCTGCCCCTGTCCCCGTGCCGGTGCCTGCCCCTGTCCCGTGCCTGCCCCTGTCCCCGTGCCTGCCCCTGTCCCCGTGCCGGTGCCGGTGCCTGCCCCTGTCCCCGTGCCTGCCCCTGTCCCCGTGCCAGTGTCTGCCCCTGTCACCATGCCGGTTCCTAACCTAGTCCCTGCTCCAGAGCTTGTCCCCGGGCCTGTGCATGCCCCGGTCTCTGTACCCCTCTCTGTGTCTGTCTGTTTGTCTGTGTCTGTTTGTGCTGTGTTCTTGCAGATTCCTGTGTCGGCTGTGGTTCCGGTGCCTGGTCTGCCTTTGCCTCGGCCCTCTGCGCCCCCTCCGGCCTGGCCGCCTCCCGCGGGGCCATTGACTCTGCCTTTGTTGGCCCGGACTCTGCCTCTGGTGCCGCCTGCCTGGCCTCCGCCTGCCTGGCCTCCGCCTCGGCTTTCGGTTCTGCCTTGCTCGGCCGGACCTCCACCTGCCCGGACTCAGCCGTCCGGCCCATCGCTGCTGCCTCCATCCTCCGGACCGCCGTTGATTCCTTCGTCCCTCCGGTCCACTGCTGCTGCCTCCGCCCTCCGGCCCGCCGTTGCTGCTTCGTCCTTCCGGCCCGTCGCTGCTGCCTCCATCCTCCGGACCACCATTGATTCTTCGTCCCTCCGGGCCGCTGCTGCTGCCTCCGCCCTCCGGCCCACCATGCCTCCATCCTCCAGCCCTGTCTACTTGTCTGCTTCGCCCCGGTGTGCCTCCGCCAGCCTGGTTTCTGCGGCTGCGGTCTCCTGCCTGGGTCTTCTGCCACCTGGTGTCCTGTGGCATGTCCACCTTTTGGCGCCTCCAGAGCTGCACCTTGGGGGGGGGTTCTGTAAGGTTTCCCAGTTCCCCTTCCCTGGAAACTGCCACTTCCTTTGTTTATGTGCCACAGAACAACAATTCCCATTTCCCAGTTTGTCTCCCAATGGACTACAGCTTCCCTAGTCAGGTCTCCTAAGAACTACATTTCCCATACCTGGACACAACTAGCCTAATTCACCACACCTGCTCACTCCATGCAGTATTTAAGTCACACACCTCTCCTTGCCTCTTTGCGAGGTATTGTGAGTATACATTTTCTATTACTCAGCATTCATTTTCTTGTCTTGTTGTTTCTGGCCTGACCATAGCTTTATATTTCATGTACTTTGACTCGGATCATCCCTTGTACCTTTGCCTGTTTTTTGGATTGATATTCTGGCCTGACCTTGCAATGAATGTTCGTTATATGTTTTGGATAATCCTCTGTACCGTAATCTGAACATTTTATGCCTTGGGGTTTTTACAAGCCTGCCTGCCTGACAGCATTATCCAGGTTCCACCTAATTTTCTTACCTCTTGCTAATAAACATTATTGTTCATTCTTCCTTTGGTGAGTTTGATATCTACAGAGGAGAGCTCATTACACTGTTAGTAGGGGTGGCCCAATTAAGTAATTAAATAACATTTGGGATTGCATTTACAAGTACGTGTTATAAACTGTCTATCATTCATTAAAACAAGTTTTTACAAAATCCTATTTTAATATATCCAGCAGACAGGGTAACAACATGAGTAATACTGAATGAAACTGAATATTCACGTAATTGATCTGTTTTGAGCAAAGAAGACACACTGTCATGTCTGAAAATGTATAAACGGAATAATTGTGAATCTCTATTGAATTAAAAAGTTATTTATTTGCATCTGCGTGCTACATCAACACTGTGGCCCATATAAAACAAGCCCTAGAAATCTGGGTTTTCAATACCAGATTGTTTTTCTGTAAGAGAGTGTGTGAGGGGGTGGGGGAAGGGCTGTGTTTCAATTGCGCAAGCATGAACGATCATCTTCATTCAAAAATGGGTCTCAACATGCCACTGAGTTGTTGAACTTTAACCTACCTAGGCAGAGTAGTGTTGTCAGCCGGCCTGAAAACTGACCCAGGTCCGACCCAAGCCAGTCGGCCTGGTCCAATGTCACAGAAATTAAATGAGCCGGCTGATAAAAAGCCCAATACATTTTTTTTGCCTATATTACTCAAATTCATTTGTAATGTAACAAAGTAATTAATTCACAAATAAATATGATCAAATGATAGTACATGGTTAACTAAGGTTTACTCTCTGTTGCCTATTTCACAGCATTGATGGTGTTTCAACACGTTGGCAAAGAACTTACACAAAGTCCATGTTTGGGGGTTTCTTTTGCTCAGTTTCACATTAGCCTAATATGCGATCAGTTTGCACAACACTGCGGACAGAGGGGGTAAGGGGGTTGGAGGAGGGGCCATTAGGCTGACAATTAGCCTACACTCAAAGTACAAGAAGACAACACTTGAAAACAGACGTTTGTTGCAGTCTAAGACACTTGCAAAAGTTTTGAAAGTTTTGTGAAAAACTGCATTGGTTGTTACAAATCCGGACATAACATAACTCAGCATTACTCAAACTGTGGAGCGCCCGACTGGTGGGGAATAGAGACATGACAAGTGGGGTGCGACAAACGTGAGGCTATTCTTTCATTTTGTGCCCATTTCTATTAACTCCATTATTTATTGACACAACACTCAAAATAAAACGACAGATTTAAATGTAAGCCTTAAAACAGAATTTGAATTATAATTAATACAGTAACAATGTGATCAAAATTCGGAAAATTCCCGTTCAGTTTTTACGTTTTAGTGCCGTTGCCATGACGCGTAGCTATGGCTGGCTCATTCTAACACTGCTGCTTCTATTTTTTTATTTTTGTTGTAATTGCTTTGCTCATTGTAAAAATAAAATACAATACATTCATATCAGTAATCCCGTATTCATTATGTGACCAAACTGTCTGCTTACAACAGCAGTCAGGAACCTCTAGGCTCGCGAGCATAGACTGTAAAAAATGCTTGCGAGCCATATGGGCATTCTGTGGCTCGATGGCAGAATAAAATAAGCCAATCACAATTTCTATTTCTAAACATTTCCATCATAATCAAAGCTATTGTGCGCAGTGTTGGGGGACGTTACTTTAAAAAGTAACCAGTTACTTTACTTAGTTTCTTCCCCAAAATGTAACTACGTTACCTTCTGCGTAACATTTTATTGAAAGTAACTACATTACATTAGTGCGTTACTCTTTATTGAAAGTAGCTAATTAAACTACTTTAAGTTACTTTAAAAAATGCTTTTTACATATCCTTTTTGGTGTGTCTATGTTTAGTATCATACAATTCTCATTGGACAAAAATGTATCAATTTATTAACCTTCCCAAATATTTAAACTATTTGAATCAATTTCAATGGTAAGTTGATTAAGAAATAATTATTATTTACAGAAACAACCTTGGTGCAATTAGGGCTAACTGTCTTGCTCAAAAACAGAATGATAAAAGCTTCACCTTGGTAGTGTGTGTGTGTGTGAGGGGGGGGGTTGAACCATTCGTCTGGGGGCTTCTTCAAAAATGAATCATGGGCCCTAAACAATTAGGCCACCTTGCCACCCCTAGATAGTGATTGCCTGATCATGTCGAGTGCAGACTTGTGGTAACTACTTTCTCTGGGCATGATGCAATTGACAAATATGATCAGTCTATTTCTGATGAATGTGTGAGTGTTTGTATGTAAAACCAATTTCATCTCAATGTCTGAGTATATAACAAATTTTAACTGAGTAAAGAAATATAGATAAAAAATATTTTGAGTTTCATACAACATGCAATGGGATTTAACTACTAGTAATGCTACTGAAATTAATGGAGTCACATGGAGAATACATTGAGCAGGCCTGAACCAGAAATATTGAGTCTAAAGCACAGTTACGTGTGTATCCTACAGAAAATAAATGTTTTGTTACACCATTTCCTTGTTTGACTGTAATGTTTTTAGTTCACCAAAATATAGTCAGTGAAAGTAACCAACTTTGTGACGCGATATCTCCGGCTGTTATTAATCCACATGGACAAACCACTCCTCATTATTTGCATTGGCATTATTTTATCAGGGGAACCCCCTCTTTCCAACCATATTGGTACCATGTTGGTATTGTGCAGGATGATGTCCTACATCATTGCAGCATTGCTATTTTGTAATTTTCACGTCCTACTTCCTGTCTGTAATGTGTTTAGTAAAAAAGGCAAAAGTAAAAAAAACATGACCGACTTCGAGGCGCAGTAGCTCCGGCTCTGATAAACTCTCATGGATGAGCCAACACTCATTCTTTTCGGATGATCTTCATCTTTCCAACGCTACCAAGCTTTAGTTGCTATAAAGTTTGTGAGATAATCGCGATGCAATCGCGGGAGACTGTGGAGGGTAAAATTGCCTGTAGTTTGCCCACCTCTGGTCTAAAGGGTACAGTTTAGATCTGTTGGGTGGCAGAATTATAAGCATTCTGAATGTATGTTTCGAGTGCATGTCACTTGAATCCTTGCGCACCTTATGTAGCCTACTGTATGTAGAAAACTTCCATAAAGTGCGTTCTCATCATCTTGAAAATAAGATACCTCCACTCGTTGTTTACGCCATAGAAGGAAAAAGGAATTTGGTCCAAAACATTTGAGTGAGACAAACGATTACAAGCTTTCCATTATATTCCCACTCGAAAGGTGCACAGCTCACTGGACACATTTATTTATCTTCCCTGCTTTTTGATAGTTTTGAAGCAATGTGAATATTTCCAGCTGTTAAAATGTAGGCTATGAATTCTTCCATTTTGCTAACCTGCAATCTGCATAACTCTGCACATTACAATTTTAAGTGCAAGATTGCTCGTTTTTTTGATTCGCGTGGAGGCGCACTAATGAAATACAGATAAAAAAACAAAACGACAATGGATAATAAATTATAAAATTGTGTTCTAAAACAGAAAAGGTGAAAATATAATGTAAATGTAACTAGTAACTAATTACTTGAATTTTGAAAGTAACGCGTTAGGTTACTTTTTTTCAAAAAAGTAGTCTGACTAGTGTAACGCGTTATACCCAACACTGATTGTGCAAATGTAGGCTGGCAAGGCAGGCAGTGTCTCCTCAAAACAACTGGATGAGACAATAATCGATATTACAAAAATTAGAACAATGCAAATATTGAAAAAATGTGACAGTACAAAGTGTAAAAAGCACTCGTTTTATAAAGTAACACTGTCTACTGCTCATACGCAATAGTCCTCTACAGAAGAGGACCAATTCATTGAGATGACTAGTGACTCCACAGGAAATCCCCAGACAGAACGCGGGTGTAGCTGTAGAATACGGCAGGAGGAACACCCCGGAATGAGTAGAAATAATGGCCAACGTTCATCTTCCTTGACAGCAGAAACTGGCATATAAAGAAAGTTTTGTCTCTAAAGTTTAAAACATTAGAATTTCTAGCGGAAAATGGACACTACAGTTGTAGTTCTATTTTTCATGTATGGATGTAGGCTACTTTCATAATTATTTAGGTTGCAAGACCACCGCGAAAGAGGCAGCAAAACAGGTAAAAAAATTGTTTCGTTTGCAGTTCTTGCTCTCACAGGCTCTCACAGGCTGCCAAAGTTATGTGCTGACTGTAGGCCAGAAGAGAGTTGATTATAAACAATTTGTAATGCTGGCGCAATGGACAATATAATTACTGCACATGCAACTGTACACTTCTTCTATGTTGCTTTTAATATAACAAATAAAATCGAATGAAAATACTTTCAATTTGTCATTCATTATTCGCAAAATGTTTATTTTTTCATATTAACAATAAAATCACATTATAAACAGATTTACTCTCTGTAGTCTATGTTTCCGTTTCCTGCCAGAGGCAGACAGACTCAGATTTAACATTTCCCAGTGTTCATGATGCAATCTTTAGGCTTTGCATTAAAATGTAGTATATAAAATGACTGGCTATCTTGTGGAAATAATGTGTCTTCAATCGAGCCTCACTTTTTTTACATCAACAATATTTAACAGACGGACAAGTAGGCTATATCAAAATACAAAACAATAATGAAACGATTTCTCTAATCTCTAGCAAACACCAAGACAACTGTGTAAGGTGAAATTGATTTATTTTTCAGTGTAATATATCCAGGAAACACAGGGGAAAATTATTAACGCTGCTTGACCAGGACAAAATTGAAAAGAAAAAAATGTATTTCTTCAACCGAGCCTCGCGTTTTACATTAGCTGTACATATTTTAATAAATATATTCACCTACAAGGAGGGTTTGAATGGAGATGAACCAGTCTTTACAGCGTGCCGTTATGCAATGTGAAGCTGGCTTGAAACCGATTCATTTTAGCTTCAAGTCAGCACAAAAACGTTTCTGAGGCAAGCAGATAATTCAACAATTATAGAAAACTGTACATAGAACAATTCTAAAATCAACACCTCACTATCACTAAATTAAATGTTTGCTATTGTTTTTGAGTATAAAATAGGCCTATTAGAGAAATAATATATTTATAATGGGATCCCGAAACATATTTGCTCTGAATATGTTGAAAAATGTTTTTTACCTTCATCAACAATATTTAACAGAAAGAAAAGTAGGCAACTATCCAAAACAATAATGAAACGTTTTCTCTAGTCTCTAATTACAGGGTTTCTGCAGGTTTGATGACATTAAATTTAAGACTTTTTAAGACTTTTTTAATGCCACTCGAAATGCTTTTTAAGACCAATACCGCAGTGAACGCATAATAAAATAAAGAAAAATACCTGTGATTGGTCAAGAATTTAATTATGCACACTGGCAGAGGATTATGTATTCTAGCTTGTAGTATTACTAAACAATCTTATTTGTGATCAATCAAAACATATTTAAGACCCGGGACATGGTTTATCTAATAAAATAACCTTAACAAAATTGTTGAAAAAACTCTGGATTATAATGGATAGAACATAAGTAGGCTATGAGCCAAAAAGTGGTTTTCTGCAAAACTTTGCACATCTATAGTAGCCCTAAAATGACCCAGCAGCAAATTAATATAAACGTTGAGAAATAAAATAACATTACTATGACATTTAGTACTACACCTTACTATCCGATGTGATATTATTACAAATTCCCCATATGATGATGAGTGATAATCTTTATAGAATTAGACATAATAGCTTTATCATCTGGTAAAGTTAACAAAAGGGATAGCAATATATATGATTTTTCACCAATGCTCTGAATCTGTTCAAATAGCATATTCATGTTATATCTATTACATTCATTGCTAATAATTATTGAGTTGTTGTGAGGGCAAACAGAGAATCATCAATAAACAATACTTTGCCAAATATCAGGAATAGTCTTATTTTTTTCAGACTACCAATAGTAGGCAGGAAGATTGTTTTGCCTTAATAGGCTAATGTTAACTTATATGGCGACTTGAGTAGTTAAGCAGTATACTGACGCCCGTTTCAGACATACTCCGTCTGCGGTGCGTATGCGGTCCGTATATTTTTCCGTGCCCATGTTAACAGGCTAGAGCTTTCACACTACATGCCAATGCGATTCGGTGATCCGTTCCAGGAGCGGTGCGTATACAGCAGTGCAGCGATCGTTTCCGAACAGAGTCTATTTTTGCTGTGCTGCACCGCACTGAATTAAAGTGGCAGCGCATTGTTCACATAAAAATTAACATAGCTTCACGAGAAATCATAATAATTTTATCATATAGGTATAACTAGCCTACAGTTAGTATTTTACAGTTACTAAATTGCAGGTCAAGAAATAAAAGAAGAAATCAGTAGCTAGTCCCAAAAGTTGCAAAATGCGATCATATAGGCCTATGACTTTTTATTCAAGAAATACATGATACATATTTTACTTGCCCATTTTTTAATTTGTGGCAGTAGTGTAACCAGAACAAAATATGTGGCTGCATCTAAAAACTTGGGTGTGCCACATCGATTTTTTTCTACAAAACAGAGGCATATACTACGAAGAAATTTCCCCATGCCATAGATTTCCTTTTATTACATGGATTCACTAAACCTAAC
>JACXGM010037586.1:0-11064 GCA_016801145.1 Umbra pygmaea
CATACTGGATGTTTTTCCCTTTTCACACCATTCTTTGTAAACCCTAGAAATGGTTGTGCGTGAAAATCCCAGTAACTGAGCAGATTGTGAAATACTCAGACCGGCCCGTCTGGCACCAACAACCATGCCACGCTCAAAATTGCTTAAATCACCTTTCTTTCCCATTCTGACATTCAGTTTGGAGTTCAGGAGATTGTCTAGACCAGGACCACACCCCTAAATGCATCGAAGCAACTGCCATGCGATTGGTTGAGTAGATCATTGCATTAAGGAGAAATTGGACGGGTGTTCCTAATAATCCTTTAGGTAAGTGTATTTAAACATATTTAATTCGACCTGAAAACTGAGCCAGGTCTGTCTCAATGATAAGGCCCGAGACCCAATCCGAGAGAAATTAAATAAAATGTCCAATAAAAAGCAGATAAAAATAGATTATGCCATCGCTATAGCACAAACTGTTGAATATTTAATGATGTGGAAAGGAATAAAACTATAAAGTGAGGAAAGTATGGAAAGAAGTTTAATGTTTAGCATGCATTTTTTTATTATTAATTAGACATGTCTTGCATATTTTGAGATCGGCCTGAACTGTAGTTCATGTGCTTCTCCAGTGGTCTTATAAGAAAAACAAAAAAAATAGTTTGTGCTCAGTTTGCATAACACAATGACAACTTAGAGTAAAGGAATGGGCAGAAGGATTTATGAAAGAACTATTGGATGCCCGGTATGTTCTGTTAATGAAAACTACATAAACTTATCAATATCTGTACTAAACATATCTTTACAATGTGCCTTTATACAAAGCAAAGCTTACTTGAACCAGAATAATTTTGTGCTTTTTATCTCATCAGCGCCAAGTGTTGCTGAGGCGAGGTGACGCACTAAACTTTGTTTGAGAATTTAAATTATATTACAGAGAAACGGAAGTGCCTAAACAAAAAATTATTAGCCAGTACTGTTTAAATAGCTACAACATTTCACACAGGATTCAGAAATGCATTCTGGAGGATAATCAGCTTGTTTGTTTATTGAATTAATAGAACAGAGAATGGAGATTTGGTACAGGACAGTCTACAATATTTCTCCTCTTTCTTAAAAGAGTATTAAAACAAACAAGGTTTTATTTAAAATAAGAAATGCATTCTACTATATAATCATAAAAATACATTTAATTTAATTTTATAGTCTGTAAAAGAAAATGAAAAAAGTTTTTTTCTTGAAATAAAATACATTTACAAAGGGTTGTACCAGGGTTTGAACCCACTATCTACATCATTGCAAATATGTCATTACAGTAGGTGAAATGTAATTTGCAGAAGTCTGAAGTGTCTACACTGCCTATTGAATATTTAATGCACAAATTCTGCAAAGTCTAAACAATTACCTGTTTAAAGGAAGGCAAAGTAATCATCTCTTCTTTGCCTCAATCAATACATAAAATACAGACATACAGTACTGTATACATGAGACAGATTTAATAAAAATTAAAATGCCCACTCAACGCTGAAAACGCTAAATTCTAATAGCTCTTCGTGGGGAATACTTAACATTGGCATTGACGGGGTGTTTCAAACTTGACGACCGTGTTTCGAATCCAGTGATCATCTAATTTTTGGCAATTAAATGCACTGATTGGTGCAGCGGTAGGAGAGGCACCACTTTCTCCAAGGTCACAATGTGTATTGACGCACAATGGCTGATCTTGCGCTGTTAGAAGATAATAATAATAGCCTAATAGTGCATTTTATTAGTGGTGCCTTTCATAATAACAGGATTTCTGGTGACTGGCACTTTACAGAGGGAATTGGCTGAAAGGTCAGGGTTATCTTAGCCAACCCTTAGCCGGGTTATGCCAGACATGTTAGGTATAATAGGCTTGTCGCATAATAAGCCTACATTTAGTTTCCGTACACCGCAGTTGAACAGGCAAACACTTAAGCACAATTTGCATCATGTACGGTTTCCCAAATGTATCAGTACTATTGACTGCACTCATGTTGCCATAAGGGCACCGAATGAGATCTGCCATGGGCGGCAGATAACTCTAAAGAGCATGAGGTGTGGTTGACTCATACACTGATCTTGGTGCCTTAGAAGAAGGGCCGATGCAGAAGGTGTGTGGAATATGAATTTACAGAGACAGTCCCCCAGTTGGCTAAGTAGTGACAGGAACCAGTAGATTGCCATGGGTTAGCCAGTGTTTATGATGATCACCAGATGTGTCTCGGACAAATAAATAGCATATGATAAACGACACCAGGAATTCCCTTCACCATTTCATCATTACTTTCCCATCAGCCGATCTGATTGTGACAAAATGTAATTAGATAAAGCTACAATGAGTTGTATCTTTGAACACAGATTACTCCAAATGAGACATACTAACACTGTAGAACACATTAGTAGAAAACAGAAACTCTAACAGCAACAGAACAAAAATAACTCAGTAGGCCATACGCCGAAAACCACTCGTGCTCATTAACAATTTCCAGCACACGCCGATGACTGAATTGAGAGTGGCAGGATAGATAATCAGACTTAGCTAACCCAAGTCCTGGGGAAGAGCCATGGCAATTTTCCTGGTGAAACTCAGTATTAAACCCATGACCACTGAGACTGTCCTGCAATGCAGCGGGGCCATTCCACAAATACAGTGGAATTTATGTCCCATTACATTTTTAAAAGTGATTTAAGTGTTCCCTTTATTTTTTTGAGCAGTGTATACACAGCTCTGGAAAATATATCATAGGATATATTTTCTTGTGCCATTTTGGAAAGTATCTGTATTCATTGGTTGGGTCCTGAAGACCTACAGTACCAAATCACCAACTCACAAGCACTATTGCAGTTTTAAAACATCAGGAACAATTTTGCAGTTTGCATTTATTCTTGTTGCAAATCATAGATCTAAACAGGCCTTAGATTAATAGAATGAATAGAATAGATGAAATAATATTTAATAGCAATTTAGTAAATATTGTGTTTACAACTTGTAGTTATTTATTCATTTCATATTTACACTCAATATGTTGACACTTATTCATTGTTTACATTCTTAGCATGCCTAACACACTTATATTTATTTTGTGTTTATAGTAGTAAAAATAAAGCTTTATTTTCCCAGGCCCTTGTTATTATTTTTTTGGGTGGGTGGGGGGAGGGTGCCATGTTACAGAATGACCAACCGTAAGAACAGGAGACAGTGAAGAGGGAAAAGTGACATGGAATTTGGTGAATGCAGACACTTCCACTGTACATCAGTATAACTGGTTGGAATCACTATAGTGGGGCTACTGGTTGGAGGCTACTGGCTGGAGGAAGATGCATGGCTCCGAGCCTACTTCGGCTACCCTCCCACTATGAAAAGCAGGAAAACACAGGAAAACTGCCTTAGTTCTCTTAACCAGATTTTTGGGGCAGGAGGTCTTTGTACTGTGCGGGGGCTATAATCAGTCTGCCTATTGGGTGAGCTAGCTAACACTGTTACAGCATAGTGGGCATGGGAGGAATATGGGACCTGGGGTTCGTTCTTCGTACGTCGCTAACTCAGTTAGCTGGATTTGATTGTTGACGATTTGGCATGATCTTGGATTGTTTGGTTCTTCGACGCTCATCCTGGATTTGCTGTTATAGCAACAGGTGCATAAGCTTAAACCTGCGCGGGAACAGGCTTATTTAATGTAAATAGGATTAGATCACAGATTGTGTCAACCGAAATGGGGTTCACAGCCATAGTAAAACAAAGTATTTTTAAATTACACTCCAGTATTATACTTCTAGTATACTTATGTTTAACCATAAATGTGTATTTAATATATTTATGTATATTTGAAGTATGCTTTCAAAATATGCATACCAAAATAATATATTTGAAGTATATTTAGGATAAATAAAATACATTTCAAGTACAACAAAGTATACTTTTTAGCTTGGGAGTGTAAATTCACAGGTAAGTTACCATCACATTCTTAATATTTCAGATAAATAATAAAACTGAATTTAAAATCATACTCAGCTAGCACAGAGCTGTCGGGTTGCCGGTGGATACAGCTGATGGTACAATACCTTTTTGCTCATCATTTGACGGGCGTTCCGTCTGCGGCTGTGTTGGAGCCTGAGTGGTCAAACCGCCGGGCGGACCACCAACTCTGCCTCAAGGGAAAAATAAGAACATAAAAATGACTGTATTATATACTTTTATTCTGAGCCCAACAAAAGTATTTTTTTCCATTATACAGGTGATTAGAGCAGGATTCGGCTTGGTGACAGGGGCTATGCCTTCAGGCAGTATTTCATGACGTCATTCCCTGACCCAAACTCCAGACCACAAACCCGTTACAACGCAGCCCTGTGGTGGAGGTGCAGCCTGATGATGACTGCAGCCAGTGCACTTGGACCAACCAAGTGGCAGAGCTGCATGGGACAGAATTGTGGAACATAATTTTTGATTTGTGTTTTAAAAAAAACACAAAAACACATTAAATGAATGACAAAAGACAAGACATTATGCTTAGCTCCTTTAGTTTTATTTCAATTATTCTTTGTAAAGAAGAGCCAGTGATAGTCATCTTTTGCCTGCAATAAGATATATTGTTATGCAAGGTCAGCAATAGTACTCTGTATTGGCTCTGAAATTTAGTAATTGTGAAGTGAAATTATGTAAGTATTAAAATAAAAGAATGCTGTAATAAGTGATAAAACATGGTGACCACTTATGCATTTAATTTGTCTGCTACTTTTTGCCAGCCAATATCAGTGTTGCTTATCAACATTTCTACTATCGATACATCTCCCCTTTTATGCCAATGCGTGTACGCGCAATCATCTCAGATGACTCAATCCAGCGATACTAATCGTAAACGGCAGGTGTGTTCGAAGAACCGTATTAGCCAGATCATGATTAGCCCGATAAAATCATCTTGGATGTGTCATTTGATCTTGGATGTATTAAGAGGCGTACGAAGAACGGACCCCTGGAGTCTTGGCCTTCAGAGGAGGAAGATGACAGGAGGACCAACAAGGCTGGTGTATGGGAATGCAGGTGAAAGGAGCAGTAACTGGGGGCCGCTAACGAAGGACTGTTGCTGGCTAGCGAACTACCCACCACAAATTCAGCCGGCTGGTTACCCGGCTGGTGGTGCCTCCATCTCGCAGTTCATTGGCTAGGGTTGTTAGCCAGCTAGCTACTCTGTTCCACCAGTCCCACAAGCAATGTTAATTAGCCAGTCAGTCAATCTCCTCCCGACCCGCGTGCCAGTGTGGCTAGCCTGTTAGTGGCCTCTTCAACAATGCCTTCATGTCCACAGCCCAACCAGCCATTGAACATCATACTGTTACCACTACAGCCCAACACGGTACTGATGGACTTCTTAACAAACCCTTAACAACCTGTATATTTTTTCACCTTTATTTAACCAGGTAGGCCGATAGGGAGCAAGTTCATATTTGCAATGGTGTCCTGGCTTAGACAAAGTGCAAGATGCAAGACAATACAAGTTACACATGAAGTTACACAAACTACAAATACAGATTGCAGGATACTCAGTGTACACAATAGGTATAATATACTGTACAGTCAGTGCAAATTGGGTTCAAGATAGAGAAGTAGTGGGAAGTAAAGTGGCAGTGCAAAAAAATAGAGCATGTAACATATTGAGTATGGCTATGGAAATGATAATATGCAAATTGTACAAAGGCAGTTGTTTGGGTGAAAATGTGCAGTATGTGATGAGAGCACTTAGAGATAAACAGGGTTTTATATTAATATTTTAAAGGTAGTGAGGGGGACATTGAACTTTAGTTTCAATGAATTTTTTACATTGTTCCAATCAATAGCAGAGGAGATCTGGAAGGAATGGCTGCGAAATGAGGTATGGACTTTTGTGGTAACCAGTGAGATACAGTATACCTGGTTGAGCGCATGTTGAGAACTGGTGAAATACTATATACAGTTGTATGCAAAAGTTTAGGCACCCCTGACAATTTCAGTGATTTAATTTATTAATAATTCAGTGTTTGGATCAGCAATTTTTTATTTTGATCTAACAAATAACTGAAGGACGCAGTAATATTTAAGTAGTGAAATGAGGTTCATTGGATTAACAGAAAATGTGAAATATGCATCAAAACAAAATTAGACAGGTGCAAAGATGTGGGCACCCCAACAGAAATATCACGTCAATATTTAGTTGAGCCTTTAGCAGAAAAAACTGCCTCTAGACGTTTCCTTTAGCCTCTAATGAGTGTCTGGATTCTGAATTAAGGTATTTTGGACCATTCCTCCTTGCAAAACATCTCCAGTTCAGTTAGGTTTGACGGTTGCCGAGCATAGACAGCGTGCTTCAAATCCCCCCACAAATTTTCAATGATATTCAGGTCTGGGGACTGGAATGTTTTTTTGTATAGAAAGAAACGTTTGGGAAAGAGTCTCTGTCCAAAAGCAGATAATTCCACTGGTAGAGAACAGATTTTAACTTGTGACCTCTTGTATCTTAGGTGATTCATTAACTTGTTTCGCCACATGGTTGTGTTGAATTTTGTGTGTTGCCAGCATAAAACCAGCTACACGAGTACTTGCGTTCACCAAGGAAGTACAGCCATGGACTAAACTGTAAGCCGTAAAAACATTGTGTTATTGACTTTTCTATTTTTCAATGCAAAGCCTACTGTATAAATATAAAAAGTCTGACATTAGATAACATTATATTACTTGACCAGCTTGACTGTGTATTTCATTGATTCAAATGTTGAATTTTGGGCAATGAAGTGAAATCTACGAATTAGAGAATGCCAATCACATTTTTTTCAGTGTAAGCTTTACAAATAATACTGTAGATTTCCAAAACAGGAAGAAAAAAGATCTACAATCAATTAACTTATGATAGACATTTTTAGGTGTAACATTTGCCGAACTCTATTACGAATCTGCGAGAGTTGCAACCCATATACAATAGGATTTACCAGAGGAGGCACAACGAGGAACTCCACTGACATGAAATTCTTCAGGGCCAGCAGGCTGGTATTGTTGCCATAACGAGCGTACATCACATCAAAGAGGATAGATATGACAAAGTTAGTCAATGTGATCAGATGAGGCAGACAGGTTTGCATGAACTTCGTACTCTGCGCCTTGGAATGTAATGATGCTTTGATGATGTTGACATATGACATCAGAATGATTATGGTTTGAATGAAGTGAAGAAAAGTGATAATGAAGCCATAGATATTGTTGATAGTTGTGTCAAAGCATGAAAGCTTTACAACCTCCCAGTTTGAGCAGTAGAGTTTGTCAATGTCAACACCACAGAGTGGTAACCTAACTAGTAGTAAGATCCCGATGCTACATTCGAGCCAAGAAAACAGCCATGTAAGAAGTAACATTATCCAGACTTTCCTTATAGTCATAATTGAGTGGTAGTGTAGAGGCTTGCAGATAGCAACATACCTGTCATAGGCCATAAATGTCAAGTTGGTGAATTCACAATACACATAGAAGTAGATGACAAATGTCTGGATCAAGCACCCTATGTAAGATATCATATGACAGTCAAATAAAATGTCAAAAAGTATTTTGGGGTAGAAAGCTGAAGAACCAATGATTCCATTAATACACAGATTACAGATAAAGAAATACATTGGTTCATGCAACATTTTATCCATAACAATTGTTAAAATCAGTGTTAGATTCATAAAAATGGAAAAGAAGTATAACAAAAATATAAATAGAAAGTAAATGTATGTGTTTGTCTGTGTAATGTTCAGTCCATGCAGCACAAACACAATCTCCTGGGAGGAGTTCACCAGTGGTGTCATTGATGAGTACACAAGGTGTTGTGCTTACAGGATTGGATATGTTTCAGAAGTTTATATGTTGTTATATTTAAGAGAAATCTGATGATCCCCTAAATGCCACCCATTAACAGCACTGCCATCTTTACAAAATGTACAGCATTATTTAAAAGCCTGTGTACTGTATAAACCATATTTAGATGTTTTACCTGATAGTGATTCGATGCAACCCATAACCAGTACAATGCAGATTCAAACATAATTATGGTCTCATTTAAATGAAGCATTATATTTCAAAACATAGGTCTGCACAAATTTCTGAATCAATTTCAGATAGATACCTTCAAAATATTAAGCTATACAGTTAATATTTTGAATCAAATCAATCTGTCACTTTGCAGTCCTTAACAGAAAATTGATGGTTGATGAATGACCAAAGCAGAGTATGAAAAATGTCCCCTTGAAGGTGGTCCTTTTTTAAAAGTTATCCTTAAAGGTGCTCATTCACATTGTCCTTGTTTGGTATGGTGTCTGTCCTAAACTTTAAAGTGGACTAATTCCTGCTGACATTACTAACTCATACCTGGCATGACGCTTATACACTCCGAGCCTCTCTTTTGTTGGGTAAAATATGAGGATCACCATGTCACATGTTCACAACATGTGATACAGAAAGGTGACACATTTGTCCCTTGGGTGGTAACCTTCCTAATGAGACTTAATCAAACAAAAACACTAACAAAAATAATGTTTATTACTAAGTACTATTGACATTGTATTGTCAATATTCTTTGGAACACCATTAGTTATACCCTGTTTAAAAAAGAAGAAATTGCATAACAACAATTTCAAGCAACATATTTCCAGTCTTCAACTGTCTAATTTTGGTGTGCTCTTGCAAATTGTAGCCTCTTTTTCCTATTTGTAGTGGAGATGAGTGGTACCTGGTGTGGTCTTCTGCTGTTGTAGCCTGGTGTGGTCTTCTGCCTCAGTTGTAACGAGTGGTTATTTCAGTGAAAGCTGCCCTTCGATCTACTTGAAGCAGTCGGCCCATTCTCCTCTGACCTCTTGCATCAACAAGGCATTTTCACCCACAGGACTACAGCATACTGGATGTTTTTCCCTTTTCACACCATTCTTTGTAAACCCTAGAAATGGTTGTGCGTGAAAATCCCAGTAACTGAGCAGATTGTGAAATACTCAGACCAGCCCGTCTGGCACCAACAACCATGTTACGCTCAAAATTGCTTAAATCACTTTTCTTTCCCATTCTGACATTCAGTTTGGAGTTCAGGAGATTGTCTAGACCAGGACCACACCCCTAAATGCATCGAAGCAACTGCCATGCGATTGGTTGAGTAGATCATTGCATTAAGGAGAAATTGGACGGGTGTTCCTAATAATCCTTTAGGTAAGTGTATTTAAACATATTTAATTCGACCTGAAAACTGAGCCAGGTCTGTCTCAATGATAAGGCCCGAGACCCAATCCGAGAGAAATTAAATAAAATGTCCAATAAAAAGCAGATAAAAATAGATTATGCCATCGCTCTAGCACAAACTGTTGAATATTTAATGATGTGGAAAGGAATAAAACTAAAAAGTGAGGAAAGTATGGAAAGAAGTTTAATGTTTAGCATGCATTTTCTTTTTATTAATTAGACATTTCTTGCATATTTTGAGATCGGCCTGAACTGTAGTTCATGTGCTTCTCCAGTGGTCTTATAAGAAAAACAAAAAAAATAGTTTATGCTCAGTTTGCATAACACAATGACAACTTAGAGTAAAGGAATGGGCAGAAGGATTTATGAAAGAACTATTGGATGCCCGGTATGTTCTGATTATGAAAACTACATAAACTTATCAATATCTGTACTAAACATATCTTTACAATGTGCCTTTATACAAAGCAAAGCTTACTTGAACCCGAATAATTTTGTGCTTTTTATCTCATCAGCGCCGAGTGTTGCTGAGGCGAGCTGACGCACTGAACTTTGTTTGAGAATTTAAATTATATTACAGAGAAACGGAAGTGCCTAAACAAAAAATTGTTAGCCAGTACTGTATAAATAGCTACAACATTTCACACAGGATTCAGAAATGCATTCTGGAGGATAATCAGCTTGTTTGTTTATTGAATTAATAGAACAGAGAATGGAGTTTCGGTACAGGACAGTCTACAATATTTCTCCTCTTTCTTAAAATAGTATTAAAACAAACAAGGTTTTATTTAAAATAAGAAATGCGTTCTACTATATAATCATACAAATGCATTGAATTTAATTTTATGGTCTGTAAAAGAAAATGAAAAAAGTTTTTTTCTTGAAATAAAATACATTTACAAAGGGTTGTACAAGGGTTTGAACCCACTATCTACATCATTACAAATATGTCATTACAGTAGGTGAAATGTCATTTGGCAGAAGTCTGAAGTGTCTACACTGCCTATTGCATATTTAATGCCCAAATTCTGCAAAGTCTAAACAATTACCTGTGTAAAGGAAGGCAAAGTAAGCATCTCTTCTTTGCCTCAATCAATACATAAAATACAGACATACAGTACTGTATACATGAGACAGATTTAATAAAAATTAAAATGCCCACTCAACGCTGAAAACGCTAAATTCTAATAGCTCTTCGTGAGGAATCCTTAACATTGGCATTGACGGGGTGTTTCAAACTTGACAACCGTGTTTCGAATCCAGTGATCATCTAATTTTTGGCAATTAAATGCACTGATTGGTGCAGCGGTAGGAGAGGCACCACTTTCTCCAAGGTCACAATGCGTATTGACGCACAATGGCTGATCTTGCGCTGTTAGAAGATAATAATAGCCTAATAGTGCATTTTATTAGTGGTGCCTTTCATAATAACAGGATTTCTGGTGACTGGCACTTTCCAGAGGGAATTGGCTGAAAGGTCAGGGTTATCTTAGCCAACCCTTAGCCGGGATATGCCAGACATGTTAGGTATGTCTACATTTCGTTTCCGTACACTGCAGGTGAACAGGCAAACACTTAAGCACAATTTGCAGCATGTACGGTTTCCCAAATGTATCAGTACTATTGACTGCACTCATGCACTGCAAAAATTTACCATCTAAATATAAGAAAAAAAAAACTTTAATTGAGAAGATTCAGACTATAAACAAGTGAAATTAACTGCCAGTGGGGTAAGACAATTACACTTGGTAAGATTTCTTGAAATAAGAAAAAATATCTAGGCTCTAGAAAAGTGAGTAATCACTTGAAATAAGTGTAAAACACTCAATCCAGGC
>JACXGM010037587.1:0-11063 GCA_016801145.1 Umbra pygmaea
GTTCAGACAATGAAACATACATATTGTACGACGCATAACGAGGCGAAGGCTCAATCAAATAAGTACATTCTTACGTAAAACACAGCTCAAGGATAAGGTGTACATCATGCCTCTCTCTTCAACTCTCTCTCCCAAACGACAGGGAACTAGTCCACAAGAACACGCGCCGAACACTCCAGAACACTGGGACTAAATAGGCGTCTTGATTACTCATCAAGCGCAGGTGTGGGAGAGCCCCATTCATGCGTGATGAACAACCAAGCACCTACCGCCTCCCAGTGCCCAGAGGTCGGCGCACACAGAACACATACAGACCTACAAAACATATACATAACATATAGTCCATCACCCTCCATGTCCTGGTCACGACAGCCCAGACCATCCAGGCCATCGTGACAGTTTTGTGTGTAAAAAGCAAAAAACCAATCAGAGATTCATCTCCCATTCCCTTTAAGAGCCAGGCGCGTTTGTACCTTTCGCGCATTGATATTATGGTGGCGGATTTGCACCACCATAATATCAATTTTTTATTTGTAATCTTTTGCATGTCTGTGTGCTGCTGTGCTTCCCTGTGTGTGTGCAACAGGCATAGTGTGCGTGCACTGTAAAGCCTAGGTGCATTTGACTAACTTGCTGTTAAAGTAACAATGAAATGCTGCGCCATTGACTTTAGACCAGGTTTTCGTTGGTCAATGGCGCAATCACTTTCCAATGCCTCAAGATAGCAATACACCCAGTATTCCTATATTAGTATTTCCTGTTAGACCAGCACGCCAATGGGTGCAAATATGGGCGCAGGTGCATTTGCTATTTAAACGACGCAGGCGCCGGATGGGAAATTGACAACTGCATCGGTCCTAAACTAGCAAAGACACTTGCGTTCGGGCTTTGCGCTGCGTTGTGCCGGGTGCAAGATAGGACCCAAGGTATTAGAGTTGCCACAACGAAGTCCTGACCTTAATCCGACAGAAAATGTGTGGACAGAACTGAAAATGCATGTGTGAGAAAGGCCTACAAACCTGACACAGTTACACCAGTTCTGTGAAAAGAAATGGGCCAAAATTCATCCAAATTATTCTGGGAAACTTGAGGAAGGCTACCCAAAATGTTTGACCCAAGTTAAATAATTCAATGGCAATGCTACCAACTACTAATTGAGTGTATGTAAACTTCTGACCCACTGGGAATGTGATGAAAGAGATAAAAGCTGACAAATATAATAATTTCTGCTAGTATCCTGACATTTCATGTTCCTAAACTAAAGTGGTTATCCTAACTTACATACAACAGGGAATGTTGTCTAGAATTGAATGTCAGAAAATGTGAACAACTGAGTTTCAATGGCTAAGGTATATACTCTTGCTACAAACGTAAATAAGAGCACTTGTGAAAAAATACAGACCAACCACTAATACATTGATTTCATCTTGAGGAGAGGGATGAAATAGCACTGTGGATTGATGTGTGCAATTCATTGTATTTTCAAATGTTCTTTGCTATTTACTGAATCTACAAAAAATGCCTAAAAGGCAAAGAAGATATTTGCTTGGTTTCAGTGCTGGGAGTGTCTCCCTGTTGTTGAACAAACAGTTTAGCTATATGTATTCTTTTGACTGGTTCCGGGGACACAGATTGAGCCTAGATTACAAAAATCAAGGTTAATAGAGATTCCAATAAAGCTTGATTTTTTTCATGCGGGATTAGGCTTAACCTGTGACTATAAAACCATGGGTTAATGTTATAAGATCATTTGAAATTGAGTTTTAATGTGCCAACTCTGAGTAGCTGGTCAAAATAAAAGACATGGCTGACAATTAATCTCAACTCAAATCTCAACACCAATTTTTTTAAATAAGAATATCTACTAAATAAAAATGATTTTAACATTCAATCACGACAAAAACATTCTTGCCAATGTAGACATGCTACTGTAGCCAGCCACAGGTTTTAAGTAATCTCACCCGTTTTGTAATAAAGTGGAGAAAGCAATAGCTAAGCTATTAAGCAGGGACTGTAGTATGTCAACATTTATTTATTTAACCAGGTAAGTTGTCTGAGAACAAGTTCTCATTTGCAGCAGCAACCTGGGTAGGTCACATAAAATTACAATGTACATAAAGAAATTAAAAAGCAACACAGTCACATAAATCAAACACAGTCACTGCAATAAAGAAACTAGTTCACTACACAGCATGAAGTGGTTTTAACACAGACACAGAGGCATGCATATACACTGGGCTCCAGAATTACTGGCAGCCTGACTAGCAATCCACAAACAATACTTTGAAAACATCAACAATATAATTATAGAGACAAACTAAAAATATTAACTTGTGAGACACACTGTACTTTAATAATGTTGCAATGGAACCAACCAAACTCATAAGATTATTAGAAATGTCACCAAAATCAAGGTTCCATAATTATTGGCACTCTTTATTCAGTACTTGGTGCAATCACTGTTTCTAACACGGACTACTACAGTATGTTGGAGTTATCACTAAGTCCATAGCAAAAACACCACTGAGAGGGTATTTTTTAGGGTTATTCGTAAAGCATCTGATTTATGTCAAAACTCGCGAGCGCGAAAAAACATACATGCACAAGCAAATTATAGGAGGGTCAATGTCTCCCTTGGTTTCCGCCTCCAAATGTCAAAAGTCAGTTTCTTCCACGCGCGTAGAAATCAACTTCGAGCGCAGAATTTACTTGCGAGAGCTTATGCCCTTCAGCACTCGTAAATCAGGCACTCGCGGGCGTGTTTTGGCTGCTCTGTGTGCGTGCTGCTTAATTTGATACGCGCAGGTGCCATTCTTTCCCTTTCCCTACGTTTTTTTTCACGCTCGCACCTATGTCTGCCAAAATAAGAAATAAATATATAAATAAATAAATGCTCAAAGAATTAATATGCATACAACTAATTGCACAATGAATACAGTAAATAAATAAATGTAGGCACTAATTAAATTATACAATGAGACATTAATCTCTTTTAATTAGCTTCTTTATTTATTCACCTTTGTAATAATTACCTTATTTATTTATTGTCTGTTATAATTTTCAACTTTATTTATTAATGACTTTTTTTTTTAAGTATGTATTAATGTGTATATTATATTTTGTCTGTTTTATTCTTCCTTTGTATTTTTTTACCCTATTAATTTCTTCAACGCTATTTATTTCTCCCTGTCATTTATACATTTCTGTATGCATTTCTGCCTCATTATGCAAATGAGAACTGTTATCTATCTATTATGTTTGTACGCAAAATAAAAACAAGTCATTCCTATTAAGCTAGTCAGTTTGTCATGTGTTAATGCTTATGTATCATTTACATTTTTACATTTTAGCCATTTAGCTGACAAACTTATCCAGAGGGAATTATAGTTAATACAGGGACATCTATCTGGAGCCACTTAGGGTGAAGTGCCTTGCTCAAAGACACAAAACATTCGGCTCAGTCGGGAATCAAACCAGCAACCTTCCACTACAAGCCAGACTCCCTAACCACTGAACTATCTGACCCCCAACGTCGTATATGAATATTTGTTTGTGGGGGGAGGACATTTAATGATATAACATTTCCTATTTTGTCACACATAGTTATAGTATGTGGCCCTTCAGTTGGTTTCAAAAACTCAATGTGGCCTTCGAGCAAAGAACTTTGTCCATCCCTGCACCAGACCCAACGTTTTTCCTGCTGTTGACTCTAGAACCAAAGTTTTCCCTGCTGCCTCTAGACCCAACGTTTTCCCCGCTGCTGTCCCTAGACCTAATGTTTCCCTACTGCTGTCCCTAGACCTAATGTTTCCCTACTGCTGTCCCTAGACCTAATGTTTCCCTACTGCTGTCACTAGACCTAATGTTTCCCCGCTGCTGTCCCTAGACCTAATGTTTCCCCGCTGCTGTCCCTAGACCTAATGTTTCCCTACTGCTGTCCCTAGAACTAATGTTTCCTTACTGCTGTCCCTAGACCTAATGTTTCCCTACTGCTCTCCCTAGACCTAATGTTTCCCTACTGCTGTCACTAGACCTAATGTTTCCCTACTACTGTCCCTAGACCTAATGTTTCCCTACTGCTGTCCCTAGACCTAATGTTTCCCTACTGCTGTCCCTAGACCTAATGTTTCCCTACTGCTGTCACTAAAGCCAATGGCCTTCCTGCTGTTGACACTAGACCCAATGTTTTTTCTGACATTACATTGAATGAGTGGACATGTGCTTTTCACTGTACATATGTACAGAAATCCAGAGAGAGTAGTTGATCAATGTAGTCGGGAAACATTGGCACCTGTCTCCCTCAGCTTCTCTTCAATCCTGACCTGAGTACAGTCCCCATGTTAGAGACAACAGTAACAGCTGTACTTAAATCTAATCTATTCCCCGGCTTGACCAGAAACACAATCAAACACGTCCAACAACCGTCCAATCAGGGTGATTTATAGATGTGGTATCAGGGTCTTTTACACCTTCACTTATTCTCCGTCAAGTTGCTTTGTCTTGTTTTCCTGGTTGGTTATTAATGGCTTTAATTTACAGTAGAGACCTTGGTTCCTATGGAAGCCCACCTGCCCGGTGCGCTCATGCAGCCGCTGCTTTGTCTTCTTTAAGTCTAGCGCTCCTTCAAGGTGTCACTTCCGTTCCCCTCTCCGCACCATGTTCCCCTCTCCACACCACATTCCCCTCATAGCTCTGCAGCCTCACCTTGTTTATCTCTCAGAATCTGGTTTGATAAGAGTTGGATTCAAGTCAATCAGTGGCACATCTGCATTATAGTGCATATGACATTCACAGGCCACTTAAAAAGTGTATAGCCAACACAACTGGTATAATCCCAGCCTAACGTGCTGCATAATGGGATCTCCTCTCTGCAAACAAACACATATTAGTCTTATCACAATCACAAGGTCACGAAAAAGCACTTTTGGACGAGCTGTTTTACATTGTAATACGTTGTTTTTATTAAGACGCCTTGTCACTTCCTGTGTCTCACAGGACCTGGAATAATTATGGGTATTAACAATGTGGTTAGGAATTTAACATGATATAAATCAAGGTAAATACCCACAAATTGTGAGTGTAGAGACTGTAGAGAGCACAAAGTCCCACACATACCCTTACACACACATATTGGAATGCATTTACGCAGGTACACATACAGTACATGCACACAAGCACAGACAAAATGCCTTTTCACAGTGGCCTTGAGAGGGGGCTCTATTTTATTCTATGTGTGACAGGGGTTTTAATTGACAAGGCTTGGCTCTTTCCACCCCAGAGGAGTACAAACAATAAACGCAATAAAGACAGAGTGAGCCATATAGAAAGACCTCATCTAATTCCCATGGTGTGCAACTGTGTCTGCTACAATAATAAGGTAATAAACACACACACATACACATACACACATCTACACACACACACACAAACACACATACACAATCACACACCTATGGTGGGTCAGACATCTTGGGGGAATTCCAAGAAAACAACATATTTACCATTCTTGTTAAACATATTGTTATATAATGTGTGGTTAGGTAGAATTTAATATCAATAATGGATTAATTTACACAACACTTTCTAGTAGGTCATCAGGGCATTATGTCATAGCCACAGGATTAGGAGTGCTAAAGTAGTGCCCTCTAATATATTAAAATAATTAAATATGATCTAATTACAATATCTTTGTTTCAATAAACATTCTCTGGAAAAGATTGTCTGACTGACAATGTGTACTCTATGTGCCATAAAGTCTGGAAATAGTTATTTTATTTAAATTTATTGAATTTTGTTCATGAATAGGTTGTACCATTAGACTTTAAGACGGAAACTAGCCTTGCTGCTGATTCTTCCAACATGCACTTCTGGGTTGCAAACATAAAAAAGATCTACACATAAACAGGTGCCATATTAGATAGCTGCAACCTATAAAGTGTTACGGTCATGTGGCTAGCAAGCATCTTCTACTGGCACCTCTAAATAAAAAGTTACCATATATGGACACACTCGACTGACAAACTCAGTTGTGCCAAATCACACTGGAGAGAATCGCAATAGCACAATGACACACGGAAATAGCTGCTGACAAATGCCACCAGCTACACCAGGAGAAGCTTGGACAATATATGCATCACCCCCGCGGAGCTCCAAGCCATGTCAGCCAGCGGCACAATGAACCAATCACTTTTTCCAATGTTTTGACAGACAAGATTTTTTAAGTGTCTTAGCCTACTGTACAGTAGCCTATAATTATGCAATAATGCACAGGGTATGGTACTATATGTCTAAAATACTATGGATAAAGCTGTTCTTGGAATGAAACAACACAGAATTGACATAATACATTTAACAATGAAATACTAACAATATGACAAAAACAACTGCTTATTGCTAATCAAAGCCAGTTGGCAATTAAAGTAACTTTAACTTTAAAAATATTATTTTCATGATCAATATTGTACTATGTGTGCCTATTAATTGGCATCTGGTATTTTTTTGCATTCAAGATCAGGTCATTTTCTCTGTCAGTTTCTCAACCTATCCCCTTATTTAAGTAATTTGTGTGGTATGTATTACAAAAATGGCTAATGTAATCTGTTAATTTCAGAATTGCTTGATATCTGTTTGGAAAAATCCACATTATGTTGTATCCCCATTATAGTGCACTTGATATTAAAATATGATTCCTTAATGAGACGTTATCTTCAGTGTTTACAGTGTATGTGGCATCTGGAAACAGGGAAACATTTAACGGGCGCATAGATAACAAGATCGGATTCCTGGCCTAATGTGTTGCTCAATGCAAAGTCTCCTCTCAAACAAGCACTTTCCATTAGTCAGATGACAACTACACACTTTGAATGTAACATGCTGTTATTATTCAGAAATGGACTCTTCAACATATAATCACAGGGAAATTTAGCCCTTTAAGTATGGAAAGCAAAGCTCTAACTACAGCTGAATAGAGAATACTGATATGAAAGCTATAGGCCAAATATTGTGTGAATAGCAGTGTGCTGTTTCATCTTAACATTAAACTGTACCACAGCCTTTTCAGTACCACTGGAAAGTTTATTTTGCCTACTGTAGCCTTTAATGTAATTTCTCCTAATACTGCACAATCTGTAGGCTATATCCATTAATTGGCCTGGGAAATTGCTTGGATATAAAATTTGATAATTTTTATTGATCTGATTTTGTGAAAGCTGGCTAAAGCCATTCATTTCAGTCATTTATATAGCACTAAAAACTATTCTGCTGAGGTCAATTGTCATGTAAGTTATGTAGAATTGCATGAGAAGGCATTTTGTTTCTGGGCCATGTGAAAACAAATCTTAAGTTTATACATACTTTGGCCTTTTAAATCAATAATACATTTCTATTGATTCTTCAGCAATAAAATGTATAAATGTCTCATGAGTTGAGCTATAAATGAGTACAAATTATAGCTCAAATTACAAGATAGTTATACATGTGGATGATCCGCCCTTGCTTTCATGTCTAGAAATGTGTACACGTTTAATTTCTCTACACTCTTTATGTTATTTTAATGAAACCAAAGGTGGGGTTGTTGCTTTGTTATTGTTAGGGTGTTATGTGATTATACATAACATGCTTTATTGTAACAGTCTTAAGATCAGTCAAAACCACCATCCTACATCTGCACTATTCCACAGCCATGCCTAGGCTACAAAATGTACTCTTGTTGATCATTGTGTTATGAGATTGCTGCATTAAGGCAGTGACAAGGTCAGTGCTGTACTTCATCCTTGAGAAAACGAACATGTCCAGGAGACCGCTAACACATAGTGAACACACAGGGAGAGACCGTCTGGAGGTCTCCTTCCTGACCTATCAGAGAGAGTGAGAAGACTGTAACATCTTTCCTTTACTATCATCTGTAGTAGGGTGACTGAAATAAAAACAATCAATACTTAGTGTGTTAATGGTGATTAATGAGCCACATTCTGGTACAAATAGAGATTCCTGTACCCTGAAAAAGCTTGGAAATGGAACCACCCAAGATTTGCCAAGTTTTTAAATGTCAGCAGACAATTACACTATTTGAAAATTTTGAGACACAACACATTTAGCAAAGTGTTTTTTTACCTTAAATCATTTAGATATGGAGCCACCCCAGATTTGTCAGATGGGAGTCAATGTATGTCTTGATAGTACAAAAACTTTATTGAAGAATTTTAGTTCTTACTCTGCAATAACTTAAACCTGCATTGTGTAAGAATTGCTCCCATCTAGTGGTGAAATTGTATATGACAAGCAACTGAATACGGTTCTAGCCCCTCGTGTTATTATACCAGCAACGTGAAACTGGATATTAGTTTTTTCTTTCAAAACAATATCGCTCGTTTTGATTCATTGCAATAATCATTGTTAATTCACTACACAGGCCGTGGATTGTAACCAAATGCAATTGCATTGTATTGTGTCAATAAACAATGATTATTGCAATGAACCACAAGCGCTATTATTTTGAAACCAAAAATCCGAGTTCGTGTTGCCAGGCGAACGTTCTTGCCTACTGTACAGCTTGGGCCAGCGCTGCCATTACCTGTCCTCGAGAATAGGCATGATCTTACATCTTCAACAGACTTTGAAATTTGCCGGCAGTCATGAGTAATTTCCCCCTGGCATTCGTCACAGTGCCACTAGTGTAAAAGTGTGAAAGGCCAAGCTTGAATTTCCAGGTATGTCCCTCTTTGGCTAATGTATTTTAAAGATGGAGGCGTAACATGGCTGCCGCAATTCGATCGGCACCATTGTATGTATTGTGAATGGAAGATTCTACGCTTACGAAAATACTTTGATTAGTTGGTAAAAGTAATTTCACATGAATGAGCACATATTTTTGAAAGAACAAAGGGGTTTTTGCTAAGAATCAACTCAAAGAAATATACAGTGTAGCTTCAAATATGACGGGAAGCCTAGTGTGTGTAGGGCATCTGACAAGAATCCCAAAAGATGCTACATCAAATCCCTAAATTGGCAAAGTGAAAAATCTGTTTTCCTGTCCATTAGCTAGGCTGCTGTTGTATAACCCTAATTGTTTTCAAGTCATGGTGGTAAAGGAGAACATTTTCTTGGTCAACGTCCCGGGTAAAATAAGCATAGCATATCATACCGTGCAGTGCATTCGGGAAAGTATTCACAGCGCTTCACTTTTTCCACATTTTGTTACAGTATGTTACACCCTTATTCTGAAATGGATTACATTTATTATTTTCCTCAAACTTCTACAAACCCTTATAATGACAATGTGAAAGATGTATGTTTGAAATCTTAGCAAATTATTTTGTAAAAATAAAAAATGATAAAAGTACATAAATATTCACAGCCTTTAATGACACTCAAAATTTAGCTCAGGTTCATCCTGTTTCCACTGATCATCCTTGAGATGTTTCCACTACCTGATTAGAGTCCACCTGTGGTAAATTCAGTTGATTGGACATGAATTGGAAAGGCACACACCTGTCTATATAAGGTCCTACAGTTAAGAGTGTATGTCAGAGCACAAACCAAGCCAAGTCCAAGGAATTGTCTGTAGCCCTCTGAGACAGGATTGGATTAAGGCACAGATCTTAGGAAGGGTATAGAAATACATTTTCCCTGCATTTAAGGTCCCAATAAGCACAGTGGCCTCGATCATCCGTAAATGGAAGAAGTTGGAACCAGCAGGACTCATCCTAGAGCTGGCCGCCCATCCAAACTGAGCAATCTCCGGAGAGAAGGGCCTTAGTCAGGAAGGTGATCAAGAACCTGATGGTCAAGGTCAAGGTCAAGGTCATTTTATTTATAAAGCGCATTTACAATAGCCACTAGGCTGACCAAAGTGCTTTACAGAAAAGTAAAAAATCTAAAAAGAAAGTAATAAAAAATACCTATAAAACAACAACACAACACACAAATAACAATGTAGAATCAGCCAGAGATGTAGGTTAGTATGCTGAGGAGAACAGGTGGGTTTTTAATAAAGACTTAAAAACAGACAAGGTTGGCGGCCGTTCTAATCTGTATGGGCATGGAGTTCCAGAGACGCGGACCTGCCACGAAAAAGCACGCTCACCTCTATGCTTGAGTCTAACCCTGGGGACTGCCAGCAAAGCTTGATCAAGAGACTTTAGGCTTTGGGATGGGGTGTAGGGATGGACAAGTTCAGAGAGATAGCCCGGGGCTAGGTTATGTAGAGATTTAAAAACAAGGAGTAAAATTTTAAAATCTATTCTCTGACGAATTGGCAGCCAGTGCAATGATTTGAGAATCGGAGTGATATGGTCATACTTCTGACATTTGTGGATGCGTAGTGGATCCAGAGTTGATGGGTCACTCTGACAGAGCTCCAGCATTTCTCTGTGGAGAAAGGAGAAACTTCCAGAAGAGCATCCATCTCTACAGCACCCCACCAATCAGGCCTGTATTATAGAGTGGCCAGACAGAAGTCACTCCTCAGTAAAAGGCACATGAGAGCCTGTCTGGAGTTTGCCAAAAGGCACCTGAAGGAATCTCAGACTATGAGAAACAAAATTATCTGGTCCGATGAAACAAAGGTTGAACTTTATGGCTTGTATGGCAAGCGTCATGTTTGGAGAAAACCAGGACCCCCTCATCACCTGGCCATTACCATCTCTAAAGAGTGAAGCATGGTGGTGGCAGCATCATACTGTGGGCATGTTTTACAGTGGCAGGAACTGGGAGAATAGTCAGGATCGAGGGCAAGAAAAATGCAGCAATTTACAGACAATTTGCTGAAAACCTGCAACAGAGTGCTCTGGACCTCTGGTCGAAGGTTAATCTTACAACAGGACAATGACCCTAAGCCCACAGCCAAGATAACAAAGGAGTGGCTATTTTTATTTTATTTATTTAACCTTTATTTAACCAGGTGGGCACGGTGAGAACAATTTCTCATTTAAAACGGCGACCTGGCCAAGATAAGGCAAAAAAGGTGCAAGTACAGACAGAGTTACACATAAATACAAATACACAAGTACTACACAAAGGGTACAATAAAGACAAAAGATAAAAAATACAGTTGAAATACAATC
>JACXGM010037588.1:0-11063 GCA_016801145.1 Umbra pygmaea
CATGATAGATACATACGGGGCCATTGTTTGCGCTTTTAGAGGCGCGCTAATGGAGGGCGGAGTATGCGCTGATTGCGTAATGGGTATCGGGTTTGATAAATACCACGCTAAATGTGGAAGCATAGCGTGCGCAATTACCGAACTCGCATAAACAGACGCAGTGCAAACTGCGCTGGTGTTAGTAAATCAGGCCCATTGTATATAACCTTTTTAAGCCCTCTGTGTAGATGTGTCGAGCCTTGTCAAAAGAATTTCTCTGCATAGGATGATGTGATGTTATCCGATACACATGACAAATAAACAACTTTGACTTTGATAAACAACTTTGACTTTGACATTGTGTCCGACCTTCTGGAATCCCAACTCACACACAGGGGCACATGCAACGCACCTTGTCTGACCTTCTGGAACTGCAACTCTGACACACACACGGACACATGCAACGCACCTTGTCCAACCTTATAGAACCCCAACTCGGACACACTCCACTATCATCCGGGGCATGTTCCTCCAGACATACCACCTCCACACACCACCAGGCGGACCCTTTGAGTACGTGCACCCACATTTAAGCACCCCTCCACGGACTAAACCGAATAGCCACAGCCCCAGGGACCTCGTGCCCCTGGTAACCTGGCTGGAGCTTTTCCCCGGGGCTGGGCCGAACCCAAGCCTGCACCTGGGCTCAGGCCCTGGGCCGTCATTACCCCAGTTCCAGCTGCCCCATCCTGGAGCTCTTGCACCGAGAACCAGGTGCACCTTTTGAGTATGTGCACCCACACTTAAGCACCCGTCCTAGGACTAAACCAAATAGCCGCAGCCTCAGGAACTACGTGCCCCTGGTAACCAAAACAGCGCTTTTGGGTGGGGCTGGGCCCGTCCAGAGCCCACACTTTAGGCCCTGGGCCTTGCTTCCCTGAAGCCTTCAGCCCTTCCCTGGAGGACATTGTGGCCCTGGTAACCAAAACGGCGGTTTTCCGCGGGCCGTCATTACCCCAGTGCCCCCGGGTCTTCCCTGACTTGTGCGACTGGGAGTTGGCCCTGTCCGAGCCCGTGCTTGGACTGAGGCCCTGGGCTTTGCTCATCTTATGCCTTCAGCCCTTCCCTGGAAGACTTTGTGCCCCTGGTAACCAAGCAGATTGGAAAAAAAGGGGATTTGGGGTGCCAATTATAACTCTTTCTACGTGTATTCTCACATGAGACAGTTGTCTGGATGAATCTACCTCACAAGACGGCAACTGACTCTTTCCTTTAGTGAAACTTGGTATACACAAAGTGGCACCATAAGCAGCAAGTTCATCCCTGATCAAAAATCCCCTGTCTGCTAAGATTTCTTTTGGCTCTAACAGGTGCAGAAATCCTGATTCAAGTGTTATTTGCTTATCCGACACTCTCCCACCCCAGCCTGCAGACAGAAATGAAACTGCCCCTGCAGGTGTTATTTCCACCAGGTACTTAACAGTATTGTTATGCTTGTAGTTGGACCAGGTCTGAGCTCTAGCAGTCAAATTAGTAGGTCTCTATGAATATCTCTGTACAGTCAATTATACACCTGCAAATCTTAAAATGTCACCTGAAACTTTTGGGCATATTTTTAAGGACAGCACCCTTAATATGTTAGCCATTACAGGCAACCAGGATCTTAGACGTTTGACACTGTGCTTTCAGAAATGTTGAACCTATATGCTTACTGAGTGCCAATCTCAGTTTCATAAGAACCACTAATAAATGATCTTCCAGCATGAGACATTCATTTAGCTTCTGCACTCTTTCATTTTTGACATTAACCAACTAAAGATAACTGAAGTTAGCCCAGTGAGAAACAGAAATTGTGCAGCATTGTTTTTGACTGTGGAACATGGAAAGCATGATTTCTGAAGCACCTCTTTCAGTCTTTTATTCTCCTCTTTGAGTTGGTAAAAGTATTTTCTCAAGTTGACATATTCAGTTACCTCCTACCTTCCTAATGTTACCTCTCCAGCTTTTCCACAGGCCTGTCATTTTGCCTTTGATATGAAAACACAGAGGGGATAAAGTCAGGGCTGTCTTCATCCATAGAAGCCTCTCCTACAAAATAATAAGATATTTGGATCAAATGTCAGCCTAGCTTACATCCTAGCTAGCTACCCTTTTGGTTTTGTTGTACCGTCTAACTGTTCCCAGAAAGGGAGACGACACGAGCATCTTAACTTATGTTGTAAAAAGTTAGCGTTACGAGAGACTTGTTCCCCAATTTGGGATTGGCTGGGCATGCATGAGAAATCTTTAGACATGTAATCAAACGATAATCCATACCAACAAAAGACAATACTAGTTTATTAACATTAATGATACCTTACCTGATATGAAGTGTGCGCTGGAAACACAAGCATTTTTGATGATTGTTTCTGTCCAGTCTGCTCATTTTATTGTGTTTAACCACAGCTGTCTTCGTTTTTTTTGTCTGGCAGTGGCAGCAGGTATTCTGTAAAATGTCTAATTAGAGCCTTGTTCCGTAGTTTGTCGATTTTGGCAGCCAAGTACACAACACAACGACATTTTGTAAGCTCCTTGTATAGCCGACTTTGTGCTAGTTTGTATTGGCTGCCTCCAGTTTTCCTTTTGTTTTGCCTCCAGCTAACACTGTGATGTATTCATGACATTGGCGCTAAAAGGGCCTATTACCTCACAAATATTATTATAGCTAAATTTGGCTACGCCCTCTCCTCCCACAATTTGTACATTACATAGACATGTAATATATGTGCATCTCGTTCCCAATTGTGTTGCGATTGTTTTGTGGAAGGTTTTGTTAAACGGTTTACAAAATATTAACATTTTTATGGCAAAATATTTCTTATAGGAATTCATTTCGTACACATTTTCTAACCTGTGACAGCCTACAGTTTTAAAGTTTCATAGACCTATATCAACCTGTCGGCCTAGTTCTTAATATACTTAACTGACCAAGACCAGGCTGCCATGGAAACATTTTTGTGAGCTAAATAGCCACTACTGCAGGTGTAGCTTAGGTTATCCGTGGATAGATTTCTCTCTCAAACACATTGCCCACTGTAAGTGAAATACTAGCTACATTTTGCACATGTACATTGTCATGCCCTTATATTCTCAGGCTAATAAGTACATACTTAAGGGGGTACATTTTGAAATTCAGTCAGCTGTACCAGCTAGTAATTCAATGTTATGATAGCACGTTAGAAGCAACTGCTGCAGTTGATGCAGAGATGGATTGACTTCCTCTGGCCCTGTACACGGCTAATGCTAGACCCCCATGTATAATAAGATATGGGTCAATATCACTGTAGGGTGCCTTTTACCCTCACAATACTCACAAATTTTGATTTTAATTTACCACTCCCTTTATGTTATGTCATAAATAGTAGACACTCAAGTACTATAATAAATATATTATCTGAGCTCCCACACATTTTTTTAGATAATTATTGGCAATTTTTCGAAGCATAAACCATGAGACATGTCCACCCTGTCATGGACATACATATTACTGTTAATTCCGTTTTCATTGCAATATTAAGGTGCAAATTATACTTTCTGAAAGGCATGGTGTCTCTTTCCTAAACAGGGTTATTTGTTTGCTTTCAAATTATTAATACATAAAAGATTTTACGCAAACCATGTGTTTTTTTAAGAAACTTATACAATTCACACATTAATTTTTTCTTATTTGGAGAAAATGTTGATATTTGGATGCAGTTTTTTGTTTGCAAGTTATTGCCCCCACATCCAGCTATTAGATTATATAGGTATGATTGAATTATTATTTTAAAATACCAAGATGACAGGGTCGACAAGCACACGACGGGGTGGACAAGCACACAACGGGGTGGACAAGCACACAACGGGGTGGACACATAAAGCAGAACACAAAAAGCATGACAAAATATGACAATGAAACATTTATTCAACTTCAAAAAATATATATAATTACATTTCAATCACATTGATATAATCCAAAAACAAAATTTTACAGCCTCTCTGGTTGAGAGGAAACAGGCAGGGAGTTCAAAAACCTGCCCGTCGTTTAAGCAAAATATAAACATAAATAAAGTAATAATATTAAACAAATTAAATAGCAATTACATTAAAGGTAGCAACTATTTTATGTGTGGCCAAGAAATATTGAAGTAAATCAATTCCGTAAATTTGTACATTTACGACATGTGTAACAACTTGCCCCCAACTGACATTTAGAGAAAAGAAAATACATTTGTTTTCAGAACACGATTTGACCTTTCAGTTGACCCTTGCCTGAATGTATTCCAGTGTGGTGCTATTGGATTTTACATGAACTAAAAAGCATTTCCTGCTGAAAATGTGTGTGAATGCTGAATAGTGAAATTGCTAAAGCTAAACTGGATTGATAGTTTAAATGTGTTGAAGTAGTCAGAATAATTTGACAAGTGGGAATGTTTTATTAATTGGATAAGTAGTAAAAATTATATAAAGTAGAAGTATTAGTACAACCCGAATTCCGGAAAGGATTGGACGTTTTTTTATTCGAATAAAATGAATGTTTAAACTGAGAAATCTTAGTTTTATCCACTAAATAAGCTCATTTAAAAAATTGACACGGGGCAAACAAATGGCTCAAAAAGTAAAACATTTGGAAAGGAATCAGCTGGGAGAACATCTAGCAACAAATTAAGTTAATTGATATCAGATATGTTACATGATTAGCTATAAAAGGGATGTCTTAGAGAAGAAGAGTCTCTCAGAAGTAAAGATGGTCTGGGGCTCTCCAATCTGTAAATGTGTAAAAAGATTGTGAAATACTTAAAAAACAATGTACCTCAACATCAAATTGCAAATGCTTTGCAAATCTCATCATCTACATTGCATAACATCATCAAAAGATTCAGTGAAACTGGAGAAATCACTGTTCGTAAGGGACAAGGTCGAAGACGTTTATTGGAAGCCCATGGTCTTTGGGCCCTCAGATGAAACTGCATTACTCATCGGCATGATTGAGTCAATGACATTACTAAATGGGCCCAGGAAATACTTCCAGAAAACCACTGTCGGTAAACACAATTTGGCGTGCCATCTGCAGATGCGAACTAAAGCTCTATCATGCCAAAAGGAAGCCATATGTGAACATGGTCCAGAAGCGCTGTCGTGTCCTGTGGGCCAAGGCTCATTTAAAATGGCAAATTTCAAAGTGGAAAGGTGTTCTATGGTCCGACGAGTTCAAATTTGACATTCTTGTTGGAAAACACGGACACCGTGTCCTCCGGGCTAAAAAGGCGGGAGACCTTCCATCGTGTTATCAGCGTTCAGTTCAAAAGCCAGCATCTCTGATGGTATGGGGGTACATAAGTGCATACAGTATGGGCAGCTTGCATGTTTTGGAAAGCACTATGAATGCTGAAAGGTATAGATGTTTTAGAGAAACATATGCTCCCCTCCAGACGATATCTATTGCAATGTACCTCAACATCAAATTGCAAATGCTTTGCAAATCTCATAATCTACATTGCATAACATCATCAAAAGATTCAGTGAAACTGGAGAAATCACTGTTCGTAAGGGACAAGGTCGAAGACATTTATTGGAAGCCCATGGTCTTTGGGCCCTCAGATGAAACTGCATCACTCATCGGCATGATTGAGTCAATGACATTACTAAATGGGCCCAGGAAATACTTCCAGAAAACCACTGTCGGTAAACACAATTTGGCGTGCCATCTGCAGATGCGAACTAAAGCTCTATCATGCCAAAAGGAAGCCATATGTGAACATGGTCCAGAAGCGCCGTTGTGTCCTGTGGGCCAAGGCTCATTTAAAATGGCAAATTTCAAAGTGGAAAGGTGTTCTATGGTCCGTCGAGTTCAAATTTGACATTCTTGTTGGAAAACACGGACACCGTGTCCTCCGGGCTAAAAAGGAGGGAAACCTTCCATCGTGTTATCAGCGTTCAGTTCAAAAGCCAGCATCTCTGATGGTATGGGGGTACATAAGTGCATACAGTATGGGCAGCTTGCATGTTTTGGAAAGCACTATGAATGCTGAAAGGTATAGATGTTTTAGAGAAACATATGCTCCCCTCCAGACGATATCTATTGCAGGGAAGGCCTTGTGTATTTCTGCAAGACAATGCAAAACCACATACTGCACCTATTACAATAGCATGGCTTTGTTGTAGAAGAGTCTGGGTGCTGAATTGGCCTGCCTGCAGTCCAGATCTTTCAGCTATGGAGAGCATTTGGCGCATCATTAAACAAAAAATAATTCAAAGACAACCATGAACTCTCCAGCTGCTGGAAACCTATATTAAGGCAAGAATGGGACCAAATTCCAACACCAAAACTCCAGACTTACAACCTCAAAAAACTGCAAACTGTTGGTAAAAATGCACCCTCCTTTTTGTTAACTTTTTTGAGACCTGTAGCAGGAATCAAATTTAAATGAGCTCATTTTGTGCATAAAGTTTAAAAATTTCTCAGTTTAAACATTTGTTCTGTTAGCTATGTTCTATTGTGAATAAAATATTGGCTCATGTGATTTGAAAGTCTTTCAGTTTTCATTTTATTCAAACTTAAAAAACATCACAACTTTTCCGGAATTTGGGTTGTAGTAGTAGCAGTACTAATAGTATTGGTAGTAGTAACAGTAGTAGTAGTATTATTAGTAGTAGAAGTATTAATATTATTATTAATAGTATTATTAATAGTAGTAGCAGTAGTGGCAGCAGCAGTACTTTACTATAAATTGCAATATTAACTACAAATGAATGCTATGTCCACCCTGTTGTGTGTGTCCACCCTATCGAGTCTAAGTGGCCGACAGGGTGGACATATTGGAACAACGACGCGGTGGACATTTTGAGATTCAAATAGCAAATTAGCCTACAACAAACTGTGACTAGCTAAATAGTAAGTCTAGTTGTTGAAGAGATTTTGGTATATTTAAACATACATATTTTGAAAATATTGTATTTTATTCACTTCCAGTATATTTTATGCCGACAGGGTGGACATGTTAAGCTTAGGCAAAACAAGTAAACAAACTTATATGAAGGAGACTTGTCAGTTGGAAAGTCAGCAGCTACTCACCTCAGCAGTTGAAATTCCCACCAGTGAAGAGATAAAAAAATCTGTTGTCCTGATGTCATTAATGGAGATGGCCTTTTCTTAAAAAGGGAGATTCCGCAATACGACAGGGTGGACAACCATTCAAGGGACATGGACAAACTCTTGTTTTTTATTAAATAAAAAAAATAGTTTTATTACAAAACGATCAATACACTCAATTTGAGTAATATCTTATTTGACAAAACATTAATAAGAAAACTAAAATATTTTTTTATTATTTGACTATTTTACATACATTCAAATTTTAATGAGCAGTGCCAGGGACATACACATACAGGGAAATAACATACATCCTCTTATACAAAACTAAAGAAAATCTTGAAAATGTATCTAAAGAGCCAAGTAATGCTTCTGTTATAAATAAAATACTTAGTATAATATAACACACCCTTTCAGAGTCATTTGTATGTTAAGTTATCATGGCAAATTAGTTATTTATGTTCAGGACACCAAAAGGCACCCTACAGTGATATTGACCCCATATACAAAACAAATCCTAATTACTCAAAGAATAATGACAGGTGTGTTCTAAGAGCTTGCATTTCTTTCCTAAACCTTTTTTGTATCAACACTGTTGATCAAATAAAATCACTACACAATCTATCAGACTGTATTACTGTAACCCGATATTTATAAATTATTTCGGAAATTACCGTTGAGGAAAACAAACCCTTAATAGCATGTTATGTAATATAATCGACACACTAATTTTAACACTACAATCCACATTTTGACTGCCCATCATTATGAATAAAGCCAAGGTGGCATTGCAAGGTAAAGCGTTCAACAACAAACAATGTATCCGACAACAAATCAGTACCAAGGTAGCTATCCATTTTCAGAGGCTCAAATTGATAAAGCTAGAGATAAATTTTGGGAACTGGCTAACAAGTATTAAACAAAAACCACTACATTAAACCTATGGTAAGCACACAACAATATCTACAACAGCAAAATCATAATAAAGAATAGCTAACTTGGTAATAAAGGATTATTTTTGTCTTAAAATAAATTTAGTTCTCTGACAAGTTTGCTTTCTATTGCTATAATATTTATAGCTTTCTATTGTTATCATATTTTATAATAATGTATCTCTTATACCCTTATTTTGTTTTAAGTTTGCTATTCATCCATAGATTGTATAATCACTGGATGGAGCCATGTGTGACGTCACCCATTGGTTTGTGAAGAGATGATTTGGGTGATCGAATTTGCTGTTACGGGCGCAGACATCTTGGTTGCGGATGCAACGATTTTAGACGAGAGGGAGGAGTAATCTAGTTAGCAGATATTAATTGGAATGCTAACGAAAAACAGTATAAAAACAAAATGTAACGTTACTTACCAGAAAATCTGAACTTCCATCTCCTTTGAGTGTCTTTGAGTGTCTTGTCCTACAAATGAACACCATAGCCACGCCCTAAAAGCCCCTTTGCCTTATCGCAAATTTCAAAATCAACGACACCATAATTCAAAAAATGAGGATCATGATAAATTGCAGAAGGCTTAAATCTAGCGATTAAGACGATATACTCATTATGAACATGTTTACTGAGGTAATAAATCAAGTGAGATCTGTCTCTCATTCTCAAAGACTATTACAGAAACCGAGCTCTTTTGCAAACAGACGTATCGCCCCCAGCTGGAATTCAGTGGAATGCAGGTTTCAGACACTTCCTCATTTGCGTCAATTTGCCGGATGCTCACCCTGTGGTTTCATCAAACCAAGTAGCTAGCTACCAGCCATTGGCTAGGTAGAAGTACTTGTCTAGGTTTCATTGCTAATGTGCAGAAAAAAAAATGCATATCATGATAAATATGATGACTTTGGTTTAAAAAGGTCATAATTGGTAGGAGTACAGACGAGGACTTTTAAGAGGCTTAAGAGTTCCTTCAGTAGAGGAGAAAACGGCGGAATTACGAAGAGGGAGAAGAAATGTGTTGCAGACAATGGATGATAGTGAGTCAATAAGAAGCTATAGATTAGATCGTGCAGGGATCATGTTTGTGACCGATCTTATTAGAGACACGCTAACATCTCAGACAAAGCGCAGAAATGTCATAGTGCCAGAAATGAAAGTAATCACTACATTAAGATATTTGGCAACTGGGAAAATGCAACAATGTAGCAGTGATGACTTGGGTCTGTCACAACCTTCTGTAAGCAGAGTGATCACACAAACAATTACAGCACTTTCAGAACCTCTTATTGTGTCACAGTTAATTTCCTTTCCACTGGACATTCCCACCTTGCAGGCATAAAAAACTGCATTTATGAATATAGCAGCCTTGTTGTCGGAGTAATTGATGGAACCCACATCCGAATTATTCAACGTGATCTCCGAAATACGTGATACTACCACGGACACTTAACTTCAAACTCTGTGGCAGTTTCACGGAATGGCTGAAAATTCTGTGAAACTGCCACGGATCCCTAAATTCTAAATCCGTGACAGTTTCACGGAATACTTAAAATCGCTCAGTTTTTTCCTTCTTGGACAACCAACCAATCATAGTCTTCAATAGATGTGTCATACATAGCAACAGGGTCAGCCCCGCCTCCTCACTAAGATAAGAGTTTTTGTCTTTTCCTTGTTCAGAGTTGCTCTTAGATGGGTCTGGAATCGATCTTAAGCTAAGACTCCTACGTAAAAGTTTTTAAGCTAAATTAGGAGTTTTCTAAGAGGATTCTTAGAATCTTTATGAATACGGGCCCTGATATTCTGTGGAATAGGATGTTAATCATAAGTGATGACTGTATGTTTAACACATTGCATACTATGATATTTTTGGTGCATGCAACAGCAGCAGAGTCGACCTCAGTTTGGCCGTTGATTTCAGTACAAAGCTGGAGACTATGGGTAGCCGCAAGCACACTTCACAATTTAACGAGAAATTGTACCTTCTCCAGCTTTTAATGAGATTCAAACTAAACTATAAGGTCACAGAATAAATATTAAAAATAAATTAATTTCATATAAATAAAATAATGAATACACCTGCATTGTAAAAACAAAAATATACATTAAGTAAAACATTCACAGTTAACACAAAAAGATAATGTAACAATCTCTGTAAGGTTTACTCTGTAAATCATTCCATGAGTGTGAGACATGGTATTCAAATGTGTAGTAGAATGAGGAAATGGGTCTCAGGACAAATAGGCACCTGGGGCCTCATGTATAAATGTTGTGTACGCACGAAAAGCTTGCGTACGCTGGATTTCACGCACACGGTGTGATGTATAAAAATTTACTTGACGTGAGAATGTGCGCGCCATCCGCAAAATCTTGTCTGGCTCTGTAACATGGCGAATTCTAACTGATTATAACTAATTACCTCCGTGAATAAAAGTTGGATGATTCTCATCAAAATGCCAAACCACAAATGCAAAATGCTGATAACTGTTTAATTCGCCACCACTTAATAACTTCTGTTAAACTTGAGGGTGTCAAACGAACGACAAAATCACTCAGGAAATGCATGTCACCCTCTGTATATGGTTAATATTGCACAGAGTACTGATTACTTACCACAGATGAAATATATATTTGCTGTTCAACTACAAGATTGGCATGGGAAAATGCAATTGACCTATCACCGGCCCCTCCCCCAAAACTGCCATTGTCCAATCACACATCATAGCAACTGCAGTAGGGAGTAAAAGGATACAATTAATGTGCACTTATGAAGTTGAAGCATTAATAATTAATGTATTTCCTTTTCTCCCGTTGCAATAGTCTGGGTTAAGAACAGAGAAATGCTTAATAAATGCGTACAGAGGATTGATAGTATAGACGTGGTTGATATTTCCTATCTAACCATCTGAACTCACAAATGATCATTTATCCGTGTGTAAACAGCTACGGAAAGAAATACTACAGCGACCCGGGAAACTAACGCATTGCCCGCGAGTCAGACAAAGGTGCATGAGCTACCTAGCTTGAAACTG
>JACXGM010037589.1:0-11038 GCA_016801145.1 Umbra pygmaea
CATGGAAGTGGTCAACCTCAGTCCTATAATCCTGTTCATTATCTTTTAAAAAGCCAACTAGGGCCGCATCATCTGCAAACTTAATCAGTACGCAGTTGGAATGGTGGCTGACACAATCATTAGTATATACAATATATAACAATGGTGATAAAACACATCCTTGTGGCACCCGTGTTTGTCATGATGGTTCTTGATTGACTGTGACCCGCCCTCACATGCTGTTGTCTGCCTGTTAAAAAGTCCTGAATCCACTTTACAAGAGTGAAGTTTACACCCATGTTTGTCAGCTTCTCTATCAATATATGTGATTGGATAGTATTGAAGGCTGAAGAAAAGTCTCACATGTGGTTCGATGAACCATGTGAGCACCCTTCGCCATCACACAGATCTGTCCAGGGAGATGCGGAGCTGCCGAAAAGGCAAAATTATAGAGAACTGGGAGGGGATAAAAATAAAATGTTGGAGTTGACAGATTCGTATGAGATTGAGTACATTGTCTACTAAACCTGACATATTACATCTGATCATAAACGCACAGGCCAGCAGTATGTAATGCAGCCCTTAATCAGCACAGATTCACTGAGAACATGTCTCTACTTTCTTTGGATTCACACACATTTAAGAAATACTATGGTGTGTTTTTTATTTTTACTAAATAGTTGAGGTTGCAGCACTACAAAGCCTTAAACACTTTTTACAATTAAGTGGCTGTGTGTCCAGATGGCAGACATTCATACAGCCTGCGCAAATGTGGCTCAAGATGATTTGATTGATATTTTTGGATGGACAGACTTCAAAGCCAAACCAAGACATTTGATTATGTCAATCAATATCATTGTAATTGGCAGATTCAAGGACCTGGGTCTCTCAAATGAGTGCCTCGCCTGGTTCACTAACTACTTCTCCGTATGTCAGGTCGGAGGGCCAGCTATCCATAACTCTGGCTGTCTCTATGGGGGTGCCTCAGGGTTCGATCCTTGGGCTGATAATATTTCCTGTATACATTAATGATGTTGCTCTTGCTGCAGGCAAGTTTCTTATCGATCTCTATGCAGATGACACCATTCTATAAACATCTGGCCCTATGTTGAAAACTGTGTTAGAAAACGTCAAAAAGAGCTTTGATGACATACAACATTCCGTGGCCTCCAACTGTTGTTAAACTCTGGAAAAACCAAATGTATGATTTTCAGCCGGTCTCAGTCTGCACCTGCCTGCCCAACAAACTTCCCCACTCTGGATGGGTCTGAGCTGGAATATGTCAAAAATTACAAATAGCTTGGGGTCTGGCTAGACCAGACTACTCCCTCTCCTTCCAGACCCACATAAACCATCTCCAGTCCGAGGTAAAATCTAGGATTGGCTTCCTATTTCGCAAGAAGGCCTCATTCACCCTTCCTGCCAAACAAGCCCTTAAAATGACCATCCTCCCAATGCTTGACTGATGTTGTCTACAGAACTGCTTCAATCTCTCTTCTCAAGAAATTTGATGTAGTACACCACAGTGCCATCCGTTTTGTACCAATACAACACCCACCACTGCATCCTCTACTCACTAGTGGGATGGCCCTCATTACACACCTGGCGCCTGAACCACTGGTACCACCTCATCTACAATACCATCTTACCTAAGCTCATTAGTATCCATAGCATCACCCACTCTCAACCTGCACCCGAGCAGGTATATCTCTCTTGTCGCTACAAAAGCCTGCACCTCATTTGGCCGCCTCTCCTTCCAATTCTCTGCTGCTAATGATTGGAACAATTTCCAGAAATCCCTGAAACTTGAGTCCACTGTCCCCATCACTACTTTTAAGGCATTACTTTCAAATCTACTGACTGACCGCTGCACATGTTGACCCTACCCCTTCTCTTTGCTCGTTTATGCCCTAGCATACTCATCAAAGCCTTAATGCATATTGCACACAATCAACCATAATCTTTGTATAATTTGCACATTACCATTTTCAGCAATGTTCATCATGTTACCTATACTAGTGTTATTTATCTTGTACTGTCACTTTTCATTCCAATAATCTACTTCTCTAATTTAAACCATTTTTGCACTGAATGTACAGTATTTTTAATCTACCCTAATACCGTTTATATGTGTAACTGTATACCTGAATGTTTGCACTTTGTGTGTCCCAATTTTTCATCAACCTAAACTTTTATCCGATCTGCTCTCTTCCACATAGAGACGCAATCAGGGAAATGCAACCCATTTTAAATCTAACTTCTTCACAAGGGTTAACTAGTTTATAGCTATCATTTATCATTAAATTAGCCTAGAGTATGTCACCATTCGATAGTGGCACCAAACGAGTGCTGGTATAATTGATATGTCCATTTGCCAATGCACAATCTTTGTGCACATCTAACTTGTTAAACCATACGATGCCTATTCAAAACTATACACAAAATACATGTTTTTTCTTACCTCCGTATTTAATTAAAAGGCATTCATGTTAGCAGGGAATATAAGTCGTCGCTAGTGTTCTCAGTGTGGAATTATTTTTACTCAACCGCACGACAGTGGCGAAAAGAGAGAAGAACGTTTCATTCCGACACCTTGAGCTACATAATATTACTGTATTTAAGTGAGACGAAATCCCATGTTTCTTAGTTACAGACTTTGTTATATTTCTATTCATCGTTGTATGTGTATATTGATTAGAGCAGTGTTTCTCAAACTTTTTTCAATATTGTACGCCCATTGAATTGCCTTTTTAAGCCAAGTACCCCCTGTCCAGCGCCAAGTACCACCTGACCAGTGCAAAACATTTTTGGTAGAAAAAAGTATATATAAAGAGCTACAATACAGCGCCGGCAGTGATAGATTCACTAAACAAAAACATTTAAATGCTACATTTCAAATGCTTATTATCCATCACTTAATTCATTAATTATTATAGTATAATTATTTTTAACTTGTGACGTAACTTGCGACGTAACTTGCGCCATAACTTGCGCCGTATCTTGCGCCGTAACTTGCGCCGTAACTTGCGCCGTAACTTGCGCCGTAACTTGCGCCGTAACTTGCGCCGTAACTTGCGCCGTAACTTGCGCCGTAACTTGCGCCGTAGCTGATGTGCATCTCTTCAAAAATGTAACTTCGCATCAAGGCTACGCAGACCGCAAGGACTGTGATTGGTCAGATTAATACATCTTTCCGGAATGCAGCTATTCTGGGTTTTACTTCCTTCTAACTGCCATTGTTTTGCTCAGAGTTGTTTTTTCGTGAAAATGACAATGATGGATTAATTTTGAATCTAAATATTTATATAAAATTCAGGTAATTCTAAGTTTTTACCTCTGTTTTTGTGGGCTACTAAACAAGCTAACTAACAATGCTACCAGGTTGTCCAAATACATGTCACCATGGTACATAGTCTGTAACATCTATGCAAACAGAATGTAGCAAAACATGCCGAAAATGTTGCATTGCAAAGCCGCAAAACAGCGGCGAAGAAACTCAACACAATGTGGCATAGACAGTCTGTGTTTCACAAGCAGCCTACTGTGTGGAGTAGCAACATGCTAGTTCACTGACAAGCTTTGCAAAAAAACGAAGAAATATTTTGGTTACAATGACGGAGTTATCTTTTTGTAAAATCTATATGTCAGTAACGTTTTGAAATTAGCACTTCGCCAGCAAGCAGTAATTTTTGGGCAGTTGTGCTAACATAACATAACACTTGCTAACATAACATACACCTCGCAAATAATCATTCGGTGGTGAGCGACATAGACACAGGCAATACCCCCTAGCGGTATGGCAGTGAAATGCACTGCATTGCAAAGAAACACGTTCACCTGACGCAGAACTCTGAAAGGGTCATGTAGGGGTGACGCTGTAGCTACCAGATGCCAGTCAGCAGCCAGCTCTTAAAATAATGCATATTCATCCTGTAAACCATTTTCTCATTCCACTACACTCTCGATTAACCTAATATGTATCAGACCTGGTTATTGATAGGTGATTAAGCCTGCACACCGCTTTGTAATCAAGTAGGCTATTTAGTAGTGCTGTCAGTTAAACACGTTATTAACGGCGTTAACACAAACCCATTTTAACGGCGTACATTTTTTATCGCGAGATTAACGCTCTTTTTGGCATGGCAAACTTTGTAGTTTTTATCAAACGCTGTTGCAACAACTAGTAACGTTAGATAAACTACAACACTACACCGGATCTAGCTAGACCAGAAACAAAACAACAGGCTCGCCACACAAACTTGTTTGGGCTTGCGAGCTGGTCAAAGAGTAGTATGCTACGTTACGTTTTGAGTGGATGGTGAGCGCGAGATGCCGAAATGGATGCCAATAAAATTCTGAATGGAAAGTTTACTTTTAAAAAGTTGCCAAATGGTTCCATTGACAAGACCAAAGTGATATGTGTGTCCAGTCTAAAATATCACTTGATGGCAAAGCACACAGCTGATGCAAATTCTCTGCCCCCTCTTCAAAGCCAGGCTACAATGGAAGACTCTTCAATAAATTAAACATTTGCACAAAGCAAGCCGATCCACTTTTCCATGTAGATAAGAGCATTCAAATTAGAAAAATATAATGGGACAAAAAGAAATCAAGGGACATTTAGAACAGATAAAAATGTGCGATTAATCGCAAATTAACTATGACATTAATGCGATTAATCGCGATTAGATATTTGACAGCACTAATATTTAGACATTCAGTGTTCTTGAAGGTGGTGTGCCTCAGTGTGTGTCTTTATCCTGTTAGTTTGGTTGCTGGCTGTTGAATTAAACTACAAGAATAAGACTTCACTGCTACCCGCCTAATACAGCGCCATGTGCTAATAAGTGTTTGTTCTGAGGAGGTTACAACTATTCAGAGTCAGAGCGATTCCCATGACCCACTACGTTAATGTGTTGTAAATAGTCGTCTTGAGGAGGTGGATATTTCCAATTTGTACACAGAATATACAGTGTTAGTCTCCTTGTAAGCACTAGATGTGTTGTTTAGGGCTTCACAGTCACCTCAACCTAGTACGGCAATAAAGGTTTTGTTATTTTCAAATGAGTTCAAATAACAATGCATGAACTCTACTCCCGGCATTGGTCTCTCTTGCTTCACCTCTTGTCACGGATTGGACTGGAACAAAGGGTGAATCCAAATGCAGAGGAACATGAGGTGAGTGATAACAATAATATTTATTGTGGATAATAGGTCAGGATAATGGTAAACAGTAGGGATGACCGGATGTAGCGGCCGGAACAAGGAGAGCGGAGACCAGGTAAGTGGAGACCAGGTGGGTGTTGGTTGGTGGTTGGCATCCAGAGGGCGGATGCAGAGGAGGGGTGAGGTCTGGATGGCTGGAGATAAACAAGGTGAGTGATGACCAAATCAACAGCACAGATGGTTTCTGGAAATGGAGGCACGGAGAACCAGGGTGAGATAATGGCAACTTGGAATATCAAGGGCACAGCACTCAGACTAGCAATAATAGCTTCACAGGATAACAAATAAGATCACAGTGCTCAGACTGGCTGGAATAGAGAATTGGCACGAGACTAGGGCCCCGTCCACACGTACACGGGTATTTTTGAAAACGGAGTTTTTCTTCATTCGTTTAAAAAAAAATCTCATCCACACAAGCACGGTTTAAAAAAATCTCTTTCCACATGAAAACGCAAAAACGCCCGGTCATGTGCTGTCAATAGCATGCCAAACCAACAGGTGACAATATAACCCTTACCATAAAGCCATTTTGGCCAATCAGAAGCATAAAAAAGGGTTATAACCTGTTCCCGTAGTTCTTGTCCAAAACTGGTGAGGTCTGTGTCCTGGGAGCGTAGTGTAGTCATAAGCAGTGACCTGAGCAGTATTGCATTCTGATGCCTCTGTTCAGCAATATAATACGATAAATGTGCATGTATTGGTAAACATGCTCTGCTAGCAGCAAAGTTACTAGCAGCGATAGTTTGGCTACGTCTGCCATTGCACAGAATCTTTTAAATTGTATTTTTTTTGCACAAACTCTCCTCATGTAAACAATGGAGAAAGTAGCGCTCAAAGATGTTAAACAGAGACAACAGCGCCCACTCGGACGCCACGTGCTAAAATCTCAGTTTTCACCATCCACACAACACCTTTCTAAAAAACTTCACCCTGGCCGGAGTTTTCAAAAAAGCTCGGTTTCAGTGACCTGATACAGCGTTTTTGTGTGGACATAAAGGCATAACCGCATAGAAAAAACTCTGGTTTCAAAAATAACTGTGTTCGTGTGGACGGGGCCTAGAACGCACTTGGTAGTACAATAATCTGGCAGGGACTGATTGTCAACACCTCCCTAATAAAGGTGCTTGGGAACATGATGAAGACACACAACATAGTGACAGACCAAACACATGCACAACGGAGCCAGGATCAGGGAAAAGGAACACAAACAAAAGGGAAACAGGTTCAAGGGGGCGGGGTCCTGACACCTCTACACCAACTCATGACAAGTCGTTTGTGATAGTTGTCTATGAGGACTCTAATTCTTGCAGGCAGTTCAGCTGCCCATATGTCTTGGATAAATGCCTCCAAGTCATGCAAAGTCTTTGGTCATCTTGCTTGAACTGCACGTTTGAGATCTTCCCAGAGTGGCTCAATGATATTAAGGTCAGGAGACTGTGTTGTCAGGCATATTGTAACCAGGCTTTTTTGTGGTACTGGCACAGTAAAGGCTTTTGTCTGCCAACTCAACCATGCAGCTCATAATTATTAAAGTATTGTCATATTGTGCTCCTTGAAACATCCACACAGTCTATTTTCAGAGCAGCCTGTATGTCTCCCGAGGTTACCTGTGGGTTTTTCTTTGTTTCCTGAACTTCTGGCAGTTTTGGCTGAAATCTTTCTTGATCTACCTGACCTTGGCTTGGTATCAAGAGATCCCAGAATCTTCCACTTTTTAATAAGTGATTGAACAGTACTGACTGGCATTTGCAAGGCTTTGGATATCTTTTAATATTCATTTCCAACTGTATGCAGTTCCAGAACATTATTATGCAGTTCTTCTGACAGTTCTTTTCTGCTCCCCATGGCTCATTATCTAGCCTGCTCAGTGCATCCATGTGAGAGCTAACAAACTCATTGACTATTTATACACAGACTCTAATTGCAAATTAAAATGCCACAGGTGGGACATTGACCTCTAATTGCCATTTGACCTGTGTGTTAGCTTGTGTGTCTGTAACAAGACCAAATATTCAAGTGTAGGTAAACTTTTGATCAGGGTCATTTGGGTGATTTCTGATATCAGTATGGTTTACTATGTGGTAATTAATGGATTCATATGATCACTATCCTTACATTACAGTCAGATTGTTTGCATTAACAGTCTAATTTTTAAAATTAATGCTGAAACTTCACAATTTCTGCCAGGGTACGCAACTTTATGAGCACAACTGTTCATCCCTTTTCAGATTTTTTTTATAAATTTCAGAGGTGTGAGTGTATGAGAGGAAAACCTATGCAGTGGCTTAATAATAGGAAGTTGGATGTTATTGAGTGGCGAAGTCAGAGCACTGACCTAAATCTAATTGAAAACCTGTGGATGGACTTGAAGACAGTCGCTCACCACAAATTATGACTGAACTCAATTCTCCCCAAACTGTGTGTAAAGCTAAAAAGAGACATAACCAAACAGACTGATGGCTGTAATTAAAGCAAAAGGGGGCTCTATGAAGTATTAAATCTTGGAACTGATCGCTTTTCCAACTCTATTATTCTAATTTCTTTTTACCTTTCCAAACGTTTGCCCTTCTACATTACTTGAATTTTGTAAAAATGTGGAAATTAAGCAAAAAAATAAAAATTGATAAAAATTGTGTTGATTTCAGGCTGTAAAAAAAAATTAACTATTTCAAAGGGGTATGATGATTTCTTACAGACACTTTATGCATTAAAGATATAATGAATGTCTTGACAAAAACAATCTTGCAGATTTTCCTGTCCTGCTATGTACGGCTTTAGGAGCTTGTGTAATTGTTTGTTTGCAATGGGTGGCTCTTCCACAGAGTGTGACACTGGAAATATCCTTTACCATAATGTTTTTCAATCAAGCAAATACTTGAGAAGTGTGGCTAGAGAGGGGAGACAGGAAGTGTCAGTAATATTTCCCTCAACAACCAGGAAGGAGATATAACAATACTTTTCCAAGGAAGCATTCACACAACCCTGGTGACCCTGGTGACATTTTCTGGAACAACTTCTGGGTCCATCCCAAGACCAAACATGATAAATTATTTCCTACAAGGAAGACTTGTCTGTGTCACTTCCAAATATCCTTGTTTTCTCTTATTTGTTTTTGTCATTGAGTCAACAGAAAACTAAACAAATAAGAAAACACTCAAACACTCATACCAGAACTGTCCCAAGAATGTATAATACAGAAATACAGCCAAGAACAATGTAGAGCAGCTGACCCTAAACACACAACCAAAGCTACACTGGAGTGGTTTAAAACCAAGAACCTCAATGTCTTAGAATGGCCCAGCCAAAGCCCAGAACTCAATCTGATTGAGAATCTCTGTAAACACATTGCTGTTCGCCAATGGTCCCCATCCAACATGACAGAGCTTGAGCAATTTTGCCATGTTGAAATTTCTAAAATTGCAGGATCCAGATGTGCAAAGCTGGTAGAGACTCCTATAGAATCACAGTTGTTATTGCAGCCAAAAGTGGTTCTATCTACCAAGTTCTGACTTGGGGGTAAATATTTATTATACCAACAAATGTCAATTCTTTTATTTATTTAATTTTTTTTTCACAACAAAAATATTTTTGGTATGTTGTGTAAAGTGGTAAAAATCCTAAAACAATCCTATTTCATTACAGGTTGTCACACTACAAGAGGTGGAAACTTCCATGAGGAGTGAATACATATGTAAGGCCCTATCCCTTACTAATACAAGGTTAGATAGGCTGGTAAACACATAACTCAGAATAATACAATTCTTACTAAAGTCCTTATATATAGCTAATGACCCAGAGAAGCCTAAAGGCCAAAATATCTGGGAGCCAGAAGAGCACCATTGAGCACAAGAAGCCCAATAATTTCAATGAATGACGTGGCTGCACTTTTCTAAACCCCTGTGACCCTGTGCCCCTGTGCCCAGCAAAGTGATGCGACTGTTCGAATTTTGGCCCAGATACCGCTGACCTCTTGAAGCGCAGCCAATCGGATTACAGTTGGTTGTCATACCGTTCTATGAACCGAAATGGAGGAAGAACTGATTTGTGTGTATTCTAGTTTCTACATAATCTCTGATACACAGAAGTACATTTTGTGTGATTTGTTAAGCTGCTTTATTTATATCATACAGACTGTCCATGGGAGACTGGTTTCTTCAATGATGTCCTTACATGGGGTGTAGCTGACACCTCCTCACATGTGTTTCGACCTTTAGTTGCACCTAAATCACAAATTTGACCCCTGCTGTTGCTGTCCTCTCGAAGCGCAACCATTGGCATTCCACTTTGATCGTGTTGTCTTAGCCACAAATATATTTTTTTAATTATTGTATTGTAAGAGTATCCCAAACACCATTTTACACTGAAATCATATCACGATCTGGGTAAGAAGACATTGGCATGAAATAATGTAAATTGGGAAAAACAGCACTACTAGCCTACTAGCTACCATAGAAATAGAATGGATAGAATGGCCATTAAGCTGCTTGGCGTGGTCATTCTATGCCAGCTACCTACAGTGTGTCATGTCGTGAGGTAGAGACAGGCACGAGGTAGTGGTAATCCAATATACTTTTATTCTCACACAAAATAATACTGCCTCGTGTGGAAAAACAAGTATCCTTCCATAAATCCAAATCCAAATACGGAACATGCAACACGCTAATACCACAGTAAGACATTGACCGACAAGAGACAAGGGGAGAACACACTGGATAAATACTAAGACGAACTAATTACTAACACAATCCATCTGTCACTTACCAATGACGTAACTACTAATCTATACAAAACAAATGACATGAACTAGACACAAGAGGGAGGCATAACCACACATACGGAGGGAGCACAGAGACAACACACGAAAACCCCACTTCTAGTTACCACCCAGCCCACCTACAGAGCTGGATGTGACAGAATCCCCCTCTCAACGCCCACAACACCGAGGTGGGCAACAGCGAACCCCTGGCCGGAAGAAACAAAAGTGCCCAGGGACAGGCGGGACAGCGGGCCCTGGGTCAGGGGGGACAGCAGGCGGCCCGGGGTCAGGAGGGACAGAAGGCGGCCCGGGGTCAGGAGGGACAGAAGGCGGCCCAGGGTCAGGAGGGACAGAAAGCTGCCCGGGGTCTGGAGGGACAGAAGGCGGCCCGAGGTCCGGAGGGACAGAAGGCGGCCCGGGGTCCGGAGGGACAGAAGGCGGCCCGGGGTCTGGAGGGACAGAGAGGGGCCCTGGGTCTGGAGGGACAGAGAGGAGCCCTGGGTCTGGAGGGACAGAGAGGGGCCCAGGGTCTGGAGGGACAGGGCTAGACACTGGCACGGAGACAGGGTCAGACACCGGCACAGGGACAAGGGCAAGCAACGGCTCTGGGACAAGGCAAGGCTCTGGGACAAGGCAAGGCTCGGGGACAAGGCAAGGCTCTGGGACAAGGCAAGGTTCTGGGACAAGGCAAGGCTCTGGGACAAGGGCAGGGAACGGCACTGGGACAGTGTCAGGGAATGTCACCGGGACAGGGGCAGGCAATGACACTGGGACAGGCAGTTCCGGAGGCCAGGGGTCAGGTAGTCCAGGCAGCCCGGGGAAAGGCAGATCAGGAGGCCTCGGGGCTGGATGTGACAGCCACCTACAGGGCTGGATGTGACAGAATCCCCCTCTCAACGCCCACAACACCGAGGTGGGCAACAGCGAACCCCGGGCCGGAGGGAACAAAAGTGCCCAGGGACAGGCGGGACAGCGGGCCCGGGGTCAGGGGGGACAGCAGGTAGCCCGGGGTCAGGAGGGACAGAAGGCGGCCCGGGGTCAGGAGGGACAGAATGCGGCCCGGGGTCAGGAGGGACA
>JACXGM010037590.1:0-11062 GCA_016801145.1 Umbra pygmaea
GCTGTTCGTCTTCCTCACCATGTGTCTGTTTCTCTGTACGCCGTTTGTCTTCCTCACCATGTGTCTGTTTCTCTGTACTCTGTTCGTCTTCCTCACCATGTGTCTGTTTCTCTGGTGCAGATGAGAAGGTGTTTGCTCGCGGTATAAAAACCCCAGGTCTGAAAATCCACCAGCGGTTCCACTTTGCCAGTGCCCTGAAGAGGATGTCTGTCCTGGCCTCCTACGAGAAGCTCGGCTCCCCTGACCTGTGTTATGTCTCCACGGTTAAAGGAGCCCCAGAGACACTCCGGGACATGGTAAATATTAGGGCGGTGCAGATCTTGTCATAGTCATACCTGTTTGTTAAACTTGATATCTGTAATCAAATTTAGTATTGATCGGCTAGGAGGGTCATATGGCTCAGTTAGGGAGTCTGCCGGTTTGATTCCCGACTGTACCAAATGTTGTTGTGTCCTTGAGCAAGGCATTTTACCCTGTGTTGCTCAAGGGGGATGTCCCTGTACCTTGTGTAAGTTGCTCTGGATAAGATCGTTTGCTAAATGACTCATATGTATGTCCACATACATATGTGCTGCAAATGCTTGTACCTAAACTGAACCTTATTGATCCTTCAGTCAGAGCGCTCATCGGTCATGATGCTAAATTCACTCGCAGTTTCACTTTTTAAAGTAGGCAAAATGCAACAACTTAAAATCTCCATTTACTTTTACATGCAGAATTATTTTGTTTATTATTATATGTTGGTCTGCAGACATGTAGGTGATAAGTAACCTAATAACAGAATTTGTCTTGCATCAATATGCATGGACATCACTCACATGTCAATAGGGAAATAACATGATGTCGATTATTACCAATTTGTTTGGACTGAAGACAATTAGAAACTAGTAAATAATGTAGAATTGAGAGCTGTGTGAAACCGTACTTTGTAGAGTTGAGAGAGGGAGAATTCTGGTGAGAAAAAAATCTTATGTTTTTGTGGAATGACAAGTAATTAGAAATGATAAATATAAACAAATTTTACAGAAAAACACAACGCTTTGTTTTTTCTCCACTGTTTCTTTATCTATTTAAATAAGATTCTAGGCACTTGGGAACTGGGAGTTAAAGATATAGTCTGCTCACAGTCTTATTTCCATGTTAAAGGGAAACAGTGATAAAAATCTATAATTTGTATGTTTTTAAATAGCTTTAAGTAATTATTTGACTGTTTCTCTCATCAGGGAGTGCAGTGTCATGGTAGAGCGAGTGCAAAGCTAATATGGCTCTGTTCACAGTAACACGCTTGATAAAGTTTGAATTAACAAGTATTTGCATGAAAATCAAATGTTTTTTCAAAAAGAACACCAAAAATCAGAAAGCACAATTGCTTTCAGTACTTAAACATTTTGTATAATAAATGTTACTTGCGTTGCTTCAAACCTACCTTTACTTATTATTATTATCTTTTTTCTTCCAATACTTCTCCCCTCACAATTGGTGTTCCCCAATTTCCCAATAACCCTGCCTTATCAGCGGCTTCGCAACACCTTGAACAGATGTGGCATAGTGACGGGTGCTCACATGGTTCATCCAACCACATTTTGCCTAGCTGGCCGATTCGTTTTGCACTGCTCATCCAACACAGAAGCCTTTAGTCAGCTCATGTGTGGGATGATTACACTCACCTTTACTACCGCGATTGAACTTACAATCGCCCAATCTGCACACAAGGTGTCTCTGGAAAGCGACATGGCAAGGTAGATAGTCTGACTGATCTATCCCAAATCCCATGCAGCCCTATGTCAATTTGCACTGCCTCGTGCTGGAGGTTCCGGGCAAAGTCGGAGAAGCCATAGTCAGGCCTGAACAACACACTTTGTTCCTGTAGTTTATGCCACTGTGTCATTAATGTGGTTCAGTAGTAACCCACTGTTTGTTCCTGTAGTTTATGCCACTGTGTCATTAATGTGGTTCAGTAGTAACCCACTGTTTGTTCCTGTAGTTTATGCCACTGTGTCATTAATGTGGTTATGTAGTAAACAACTGTTTGTTCCTGTAGTTTATGCCACTGTGTCATTAATGTGGTTATGTAGTAAACCACTGTTCCTGTAGTTTATGCCACTGTGTCATTAATGTGGTTCTGTAGTAAACAACTGTTTGTTCCTGTAGTTTATGCCACTGTGTCATTAATGTGGTTATGTAGTAAACCACTGTTCCTGTAGTTTATGCCACTGTGACAATAATGTGGTTCTGTAGTAACCAACTGTTTGTTCCTGTAGTTTATAACTGTTTGTCATTAATGTGGTTCTGTAGTAACCCACTGTTTGTTCCTGTAGTTTATAACTGTTTGTCATTAATGTGGTTCTGTACTAACCTGCTGTGTTTTCCTGTAGTTCTCAGAGTGTCCTGCCAGCTATGACCAGGTACACAGGGAGATCTCCAGGGAGGGAGCCAGAGTTCTGGCTCTTGGCTACAAGGAGATTGGACACCTCAGCCACCAGCAGGTACGTCCCTACCCACCCAACTCTGAAAGCCTCTGAGCATCACCTTTAAACAGCAGGGTTAGTTGTGTGGAGCTTGAACTTGTTGACCTGTGCACAGGTGCGAGAGGTCAGTCGTGATGTCCTGGAATGTGACCTTCAGTTTGCTGGCTTCATGGTCGTCTCCTGCCCCCTGAAGGCCGACAGCAAGGCTGTGATTAAAGAGATCCAGGAGGCCTCGCACCACGTGAGGGGACATTGTGCACGCACACACGCACACACACACACACACACATACATAGATATACATTTTTGAAACCACGTACCTGCGCTGTCCCCCCCAGGTGGTGATGATAACTGGTGATAACCCCCTGACAGCGTGCCACGTAGCTCGAGAGCTACACTTCATCCAGAAGGAACACACACTCATTCTGCAGGCAGAACCCAACCACGGTAAGACACCCAACACTATGGGAGGCCTGAGGACAGTCCCTAGGTATGTTAGCCTTAGAACTTAGCATAAACTGATACTGCACGTGTCTAACCAGGGCAGCAAGGTGGGCTGGTATTTAGGGCTTCTAACTGGTGTTCAGAAAGGTCCCTGGTTCAATACCCCAACACCACCAAGGTGAAACCTTGTCATCCTGTCTGTGAGCAGGACATGTAACACTAATATGCTCCTAGGTTGCCACTGTAAATAAAAGTTTGTTCTTAGTCAACTTGCTTGTTAAACTAACTAAGATTTAATTATATATATATAATCATGTTTTCTGCCTTTCAGGGGAGTGGCATTGGGAATCTATAGATGGCTGCGTGCGTGTTCCATTGCCCCCACCCTCTGTCTCCTCATTGGTCAGTCAGTATGACCTGTGTGTGACGGGGGAGGGACTAGCCAGATTGACAGCTGACACGCGGTTGCTGAACGCCCTCCTCCCACATGTCAGAGTGTTTGCCCGTGTCAGCCCTAAGCAGAAGGTGGGTCGCACAGTTAGGGGGTCATTTCTGACAAAGTGTTTGATCCAAAATGGCACCCTATTCACTTTTCATTAGTGAAGTTAGGGGGTCATTTCTGACAAAGTATTTGGTCGAAAATGACACCCCATTCCTTTTTCATTAGTGATTTTAGGGGGTCATTTCTGAAAAAGTGTTTGATCCAAAATGGCACCCCATTCCCTTTTCATTATTGAAGTTAGGGGGTAATTTCTGACAAAGACCGTTATATCATTGTGTCAAATGTTTTTTGATTTTGTAATTTAATTTTCCCCTGTAGCTATTCTCCTCAATTTGTGTTTTTTTTAATTAATATAAACAACTGGCAGTAGGTGAAGGCTAATTCTGATGTTTCATCCATGTTATGTTGTACTTTTCTGTTCCTGACTGTGTGTTGTAACTCTATTTCAGGAGTTTGTTATTACCAGTCTGAAAGGATTGGGCTACACAACACTGATGTGTGGAGATGGGACCAATGATGTGGGAGCACTGAAACACGCCCACATCGGTGAGGTCGCTGAGAGTTGCAAACATTATTCAAGTTAACACACATACATGCTCTCGACACTGTTTTGAAGGAACGTTGTTGGACATACAGGGTTGGGGGGGCAACCTCTGCGTCCAGGTGTGCCAGGGTCAACATAGCAGTCATCTAGATCAACCCTCATCAGCCCGGCCGATCATCAAATTACCATACACCAATGTGCCAAGTCATTTACATTTTAGTCATTCAGCAGACAATCTTGTCCAGGCCGACTCGAGGGCCTTGTCCGTGAACAGTGTTCAACGCCTTGCTTTGCGCTAGGTAGGACACATTCTGACACAGCTATAGCACTGGAGCTAGTTAGCAGGCTAGTAGTTGTTGCTTTTTTAACTAAAATGATTTAATGCCAATTACTTCTTAACCATATCTTCATACGATTTCAGTGTTAAACGGTAGTTCTGGCTACTCTGACGAACATCGAATTACTTTTTTTTCGTGAATACAACAACAACACAAACTGCAGTGCCATTGGTTGCATTTCGGGAGGTCAGTGGGGGTCAAAGTTCAAAGTATATTAAATTTGAGCTCGGAGAGTTTATGCGTCTAGGGTAGAGCCTTCGCTAGGTTGGGAGCAAACGCCTGCCCCATAGGAAATTAATGGCACGGCCTGCGTAAGGTGTTTTAAACACTAGTCATGGACAAGGCCCTATACAGTAAGCACAGGGACAGTTGTCCCAGCTGGGTTTTGAACCTGCAATTTTCCAATTTAAAATCTGACTACCCAACTCCCTCCCTTAGGAGTGGCTCTGTTGGCCAATGCCCCTGAGCGCATGCCTGAGAGGAAGAAGCGTGGGAGAGAGAAGGAGGCGCTGATGGTACCTGACTCAAGACCCTCCCTGCCTCCTGTCAACAGCGCAGGGGCCAAGCTGACGTCCCGGGCAGCCAGGCAGAGGGTCCTGGCCCAGAGAGAGGAGCAGCTAGCTGCTCAGAAGGTGGGTGTGTTCTCTGCTATGTGGAGAGCATGAAACTGAGTTTTACCATTAGAATGATGGGTTAGTGATAAGGGCTACGAGGTAAGATGGACGCTGTTAGATCAGTGGTATAGTTAGAGAAAGAATGTAACAGAAGCTAGGGAGCCTGGTATGTAGAGGGCACAGACAATCCACTGAGCCAGACACAAACCTTTGCGGCCTGGGAGATTTTATGATAGATTTTATTGATGTATGTTGGGTGTGTCTGTTTGGGTTCTTCAGACATCTGTGTGTCCTTCTTTCCTGTCTGTCTGTCTGTGTGTAACATGACAGCATGTCCTTTCTGTCTGTCTGTGTGTAACATGACAGTGTGTCCTTCCTGTTTGTCTGTGTGTAACATGACAGCGTGTCCTTCCTGTCTGTCTGTTTGGGTTCTTCCTGTACTCCTGTCTGTCTGTGTGTAACATGACTGTTCTGTTGAAGGAGCGGATCAGCCAGGTGTTGAGGGAGTTGGAGGACGACCAGATCCAGGTGGTGAAGCTGGGAGATGCCTCCATCGCTGCCCCGTTCACCTCCAAGCTGTCTTCCATACAGTGCAGTGAGTGACACACACACACACACACACACACACACACACACACACACACACACACACACACACACACACACAGAGTTGTGTAAAGCTCAACTTGTGAGGAACAGAAAACGAAAGAATCCATGACACCTAACCTTATGCTAACCCTTACCTAACCTTAACCTCAATAACATTAATGCCTAAACTTAACCTTTCCCTAATGCCTAAACCTATCCTATAATGCCTGAGTCTGAAATTACCCTAAATTCTAACCCTAAACCTAATTGTAACCTTGACTCTAAACATAACCCCTTAGACAGAAATTGAATTTGTCATTGAGGACTGGCAAAAGATTTTAATGTTGACATTTTTGTCAAGTATTTCTATCCTTGTGAAGACTTCTGGTCCTAAAATGATGTGTTAAACAAAAACACCTATGTACACACACATGCATATAGACACATGTATACACACACAAAGTATTCGACATGTATAACCACATGATAAACAATGACACAACCCATCCCCTCCCTTCCAGTCTGCCACGTGATAAAGCAGGGTCGCTGCACGCTGGTGACCACCCTGCAGATGTTCAAGATCCTGGCGCTGAATGCCCTGGTGCTGGCCTACAGCCAGTCTGTCCTCTACCTGGAGGGGGTCAAGTTCAGCGACTTCCAGGCCACTCTTCAGGGCCTGCTGCTAGCCGGCTGCTTCCTGTTCATCTCCAGGTCAAAGGTGAATGGGTCATTGTTGCTCAGTAGCTCTTTAATATCATTAGTTCTTCTTACTCTGGTGTCGTGGTTCCTTCCCTGGGTCCTCAAACGCAGCATTTACTTTCCTTCAATCCTCATGGTTTTCACTTTTCAGAAGAAAGGTGTTGCATACTTAGTTATTTGCTCATGACTTGTCTTCGTGCAAAAGGACTCAAGGTTGAAGTCAAGAGAGTGACTCAATATCATTTTCATACTCTGTTGTCTGGTCCAGCCCTTGAAGACCTTGTCTAAAGAGCGCCCCCTACCCAACATCTTCAACCTGTACACCATCCTGACTGTGCTGCTACAGTTCAGCGTTCACTTCTGTAGCTTGGTCTACTTGTACAAAGGGGCCCAGAGCAGAAGTCCTCCAAGGTATTTACACACGGTTGTTTTCACCTAAAAGTAACCACCATTTAAATTAAGGTGCACTGTGTAGAATTTTGTGGCGTGACAACAGAACAAATAATTTTACAGTTACTTAGAAAATGGGATAAAAGCTGTTTAGTTTAGACAATGACTATATTATTATATTATTTGAAAAAAAATTACAATAATGACAAGATTTGCTTCCATGGTGTTTGTCAATGTGCAGTTTTTATAGCATTTTTAAGCTGGACATGTGAAAGGGAAAGTAGTTATGTTATTACAGTTCAAACTATACAAATATCACCTTTAATTGTCCCCCATAACCTGGGTCTCTATCATTCTTGTCTTTTAGGGCGGAGCGGTTCGCTGACCTCTACAAAGAGTTTGAGCCCAGTCTCATCAACAGCACCGTGTACATAATGTCAATGGCCATGCAAATGGCAACCTTTGCCATTAACTACAAGGTACCGGTCCTTTACCACGCAAAGCCGGTTTTACCTTAACACATTGTATGACGTTACGTTTAAGTCGTTTTGATATTAACTACAAGGTACCTGTCCTTTACCACGCAGAGCCGGTTTCACCTTAACACATTGTATGACATTACGTTTAAGTTGTTTTGACATTAACTACAAGGTACCTGTCCTTTACCACGCAAAGCCGGTTTCACCTTAACACATTGTATGACGTTACGTTTAAGTTGTTTTGACATTAACTACAAGGTACCGGTCCTTTACCACGCAGAGCCGGTTTTACCTTAACACATTGTATGACGTTACGTTTAAGTCGTTTTGATATTAACTACAAGGTACCTGTCCTTTACCACGCAAAGCCGGTTTCACCTTAACACATTGTATGACGTTACGTTTTAGTCGTTTTGACATTCACACCAAGATACCGGTCCTTTACCACGCAGAGCCGGTTTCACCTTAACACATTGTATGAAGTTACGTTTTAGTCGTTTTGACATTCACACCAAGGTACCGGTCCTCCACCACTCAGAGCCGGTTTCACCTTAACACATTGTATGACATTACGTTTTTGTCGTTTTGCAGACGCACTCATCCAGAACCACTTACAGGACACATTAGGGTTATGTGCTTTGTTTACAACACAGTTCAGGGATTTGAACCAGTGACCTTTTTAACACATCTGCCCTCAAGACTTAATGAATGCTATAGATGCAAATGGTACACACTACCTAATGGTGGACTGAAGGTTATTTTAGCACTACCTGTATGAGATTGTGCTATTGGCTTCATTATGGTCATTCATTTTTCAGGCCCACATGTCAGAGTTTGGTGTAGTGACCTAAGCTCCTGACTTTGCATGTCCTCTGGTGACAGATTTTTGAGCTCTGGCTCAAATATGTTCTCCTCCAGCACCTGCGTACGAGCAAAAACATCCTGGTTGAGCGAGCAGTTTGATAAAAAGCAGAAGAGCTTGGCAAGGTGTGCTAGATGTGGAGGATGTCTCAATTTTACCCTCACCTGCAATTGCTTTAAATTTGTAGAAAAGATGCAATGTTATCATCACAAACTGGACATCACAACATAGCGAGGGAGGGGTAGCTTATAATTGAATTCCCCTCAGTATAAATCCTAACCGTCATTGTATCTAAACTCTATTAAACTAAAGGGCCAGAGGGTGTGTTTTATGGCCAGGACGCTAAGGCTCAGGAGACAAAGTTAATTGTTGGAATTGCTTGTTGTGCTTGTTTAGGGTCATCCTTTCATGGAGTCTCTGAGAGAGAACAAACCTCTTCTGTGGAGCATCGCCTTGTCAGGTCTGGCTATCGTTGGCCTCCTCTCAGGATCCTCTCCGGAGTTCAACGAGCAGTTTGCTCTTGTAGATATCCCAACAGAGGTAGCTGTTGTATTATACACACACTGTTTGATTGATTTACCTGTTAAGCGATGTACAATATTTTAGAACGTATTAACAGAACTTCCAATATATCTGTATAATTGTTTATTTGTTGAATATGTATTATGAGATTTTTAACCACTGGTGGGCACTGTTGAGGCAAAATAGGTCCTTGAAAATTTAGTACAACTGTGTCATGCGTGCTAGTATGTAATAGTGCAAGGGTCTTCAACTCTAACCCTACGGGTTCCGGAGCCTGCTGGTTTACTGTTTTACCTCAACATTAATTGGACTCACCTGGTGTCCCAGGTCTAAACAAGTCTCAGATTAGAGGGTTGCAATGAAAATGTGTAGTGGATCTGGCTTCGAGGTCCAGAGTTGAGTACCCCTGTAAATAGTGATTATTCTCACAGTTATGTGCATATCAAAAGCACATTACATAACAAGTCAAACTAGAAGGTTTAAACATTTTTTGTAACCAGGAAAATCCCAGACGGCATTTTTTAAATTCTCATAATATTATCCTTGTTATTTTGCAGCAGTTGATTAACTAGACATAAACAGCACTGCAAAACATTTTTTTTATAAAAATAACCAGAACTAAGCTTAATCAGTGTCTGAGAAACCATACGTTGTCTCTCTTCAGTTCAAGCTAATCATTGCCCAAGTCCTGGTGGTTGACTTTGTCGCCGCCCTGCTGGTTGACCGCATTCTGCAGTTTCTGCTGGGCAAAGGAACCCTGAGGCTGCCTTCCTGAATCGCCATGCCAACAGCTGCCCCTTACAACCAGGGTTGCCCTCAGCAACCGAACTACAGGGGAGAGGACTGGAGGACTGTGAAGACCTGTGGAAGGGGATGAAATGAGGAAAGGCTGACGTGACGCTCAAACAGCCCAGTAGATGGAGTCAACATGGAGTCAACATGGAGTCAACATGGAGTCAACATGGAGTCAACATGGAGTCAACATGGAGTCAACATGGAGGGCACGCAGTACTGCTGCAGCACACACCCTGAAACGTTACCCGCTGAACTCTCTACAGTCCCTCTGTTCCTCCCTACCTAATGGATTTTAACTTTATCTGTTTAATGAGTTAGACAACACCTGGGTTCAACTAGTATTTGCTTCCTTTTGAGTTCTTGAAATGTTTGGTTTGAGCCTGCCCTGGGGTACGAAGGGGTTTGGTTTGAGCCTGCCCTGGGGTGCTGGAGGGGTTTGCACTTTTGAGTGTTGAATGGCCCTGTGTAAAGTCAGTCACATGCAGCTAAAGCTTTGAAGGAGAAATACTATTGGAATCCAGGTGTAGGTACAGACTCCCCCTTTCTTTCGCTCTCCTGTTCCGTTCCCACCTTCCTCCCTCTTCTACTAAAGGCCAAGACGACAGCAGTATTGTGTGGAGATTGAGATTGTGTGTGGGCTCATATGAAGTGCACACACAAACACTTATATACATACAACAGGGGCATTCTCCAAGAGAACTGCAAAGTGTTTGTTTTTCCCATTGTTTTTCTCTTCATTTTGTAAAAAGATAAAAAACTCTTACATACTTATAAAAGACAAAAAAATACAATGAGGACTTTGTCAGTTACTAATTTGTGATGTTCTTTTCACTTACACAGTCCACAATAGCTGAATAATCGTAACACTGGTTATCTTGAGTAGTGTAAAAAAAAACAGTGTGTGGTACAAGTAATGCAGAAAAGGTACAAGCCTTGACCCCTATGAGTGAAAAACGATGGTACTACCAATGTACACAGGACCAGGTGGCCACGTCACTTAAAACAAGATTTCCCAACATGCTAAGCTGTATTATGGGGTGTAGGTTGAGGTTCGGGCACACAGGGTTAAATGAGTGTTTGAAGCTGGTGGGTAGGCATGAGACAGGTTTGTGTGATGAGTGTGTAGTGAAGGAAACAGTGGAACATGTGTTGTTGTATTGTGAGAAGTATGATGTTGAGAGGGAACTGCTGTATGTGAAGGTTATGGGGGAGGTAAGGAAGTGGGATATGGGGTGGGGAGGATGGGTGGTGTTGAGGGCTGTATTTAAATTTCTTATGGTGAGGGGTTTAGATCATAGACCGTATATGGTTTACATAGGAGAATTTGAATTGGGTGGGCCATGACCGGCGTTACACTCCGGTACAGTAGGTGGCAGTATATGCACATTTAAGTCGGTTGCGATCTGCCATAATCCACAGAAAAAGATGCTTAGTTGTCTGTGTAAATAGGAGTGGCGGTTATTGTTTTGGTGTGGTTCCGCTATGCTCTGGCTAAACTAAAATGTTTTGTCTATGGTCATTTTGGGTTCAGTAGTGGTAGGTGTAAAGTCACATTTTACTAAAACAATGTGTGGAAATAGGCGGGGTTCATTTTTTGCAGCTGTAGCATCTCGTGACAACCGGTCCTTGCTGCTGCGCGGGCTGATTTAAAAAAAAATACAAAAATGGCGGCTTTAAATTCTGGACGTCTGTCGGAAAGGTATGTACTGTAGTTATGAAGTTAATAACTTTACCATGAGCCAATGTGCTTTGAAAGGTTAGGTTTTTGGGGTTTTATCAAACCTACATAGATGGTTAACTTATCCGTGTCTAACGTA
>JACXGM010037591.1:0-11062 GCA_016801145.1 Umbra pygmaea
TATGGACAGGGATGAGGGAGGATAGAGGAGTGTGTTATGGACAGGGATGAGGGAGGATAGAGGAGTGCGATATAGACAGGGATGAAGGAGGATAGAGGAGTGCTATATGGACAGGGATGAGGGATGAGGGAGGATAGCGGAGTGCGATATGGACAGGGAGGAGGGAGGATAGAATAACTGGATGACATGCAAATGTGTGCTGTGATGCATCAGCGTGTGTCTGTGTTTAGGAGGTGTAGACTGTTTGTGTCTTACCTCTTAGTGTAAAGCCCAGCAGGGTAGTATCGTGAGCAGGTGAGTCCATCCCAGGCACAGTAGGGGTCCCTTGCTAGGCAACAGTCAGCACAATCTGACCCATATAGATCACACTGGTGGAGCTTCACCTGAGCCACACCCACCTCAGAACCCACATACAGTTGTTGCTATGGAAACAACACAGATAAATAATTAACATAAGTACACATTGTGGAGAATGTCAAGTGTAAATGGCTTATATTCATATGTCAACACTGTCATCTTGTGGTGAGATGAATATACTACAATATACTGTCATTTTACACTCCACCCATGCTTAAAGGGCAACTGTGTACAATTTTCGTTCTAACGGCACAAAGTTCTACAGTGTCCCTTTAAAGACTTAATGATTGTAATAACTACATTTTGTAAGATGACATATAGTTGTTATACCCGTTTAGTTGATATTACGATTTCAGTTATTGGTACAGGAACCTATAGAAAGGCAAAAACAGAAGTCAAATAGAATGCCAATAGTTGGACATGTTTTGCCACATATTGGTGCTGAGTAGCAATACCATACCTTAAACACCTGAAGTTCCTCCAGTAGCACTTCTTCTATGGTGTCTGTGTCTGAATTGTAGATGGTTATAACCTTCAACACAACCGAGTCATCTATGGAAGAAAATGATCACTGATGTAAATTCAACCCCAAATAGACAACTGAAATAGTCCTAGTGTTGTTTCAGGATAGGAAGGTGAACCTGTTCCGATGTACAGGACATGGTAGTGTCCATCTTGAGCCTGGACTCGGTCAACAGCCACCTGGGTTAGTCTCCTCCCCCCTGGCTCTGTCTGCAGTACTACAGGTCTCTGGTAGACGGGGAGCACCGGGCTGAACATCACTGGGTGGGAACGCACGAAACGCAGAACTTCATCAGGGAACTCCTTAGAACCCGAGAACTCACCACCATTGACTTTACTAGCACACTGGTGAGAAAGGAGCAGACAATCCATGAGAACTGGGAAGTATAGGAATAAAATATAAAACAAAAAGTTAAACAATGAGTTGCCTTTTTTGGAAAGATACCAGTCGCACCTTCACCGATGAGCAATAACATTATGACCACCAGCCTAATATTGTGTAGTTCCCCCTTTTACTGCGAAAACTGCAGGCCATTATGTAACAAACTGTGATGCACTGTGCTCTGACATGCACTGTGCTCTGGTAACTCACAGATCCAGGGCGTGGGTAGGGGATCCAGCCTTCATAAGGGCTCCAGTGGTGCTCTGCTCTCTCCCGATGGGCAAACTGTCCGTTAAACACTGCTCTGATGTCATCCATGTGGTAGACACACACGGCATACCCTTGGAACACAGAACTTTAGAGGAAATGGTGAGGGAGAGAGAGGGAGAATACATATTCAATATAAAATCAAAAGAAATGTAAGAAAATGTACAGCTATTGTCCAAATCTCTCAGCTGACCTTGTCGTTTTGAAGAGCCCAAATATCTCTGGATTCTTCTGATCCTTGTTCTTCAGCAGAAATACATCCACTGAAATTGAACGCACATATTAGAGCTTTGGAGCTTTAGAGCTCCACACATGACCATTGCAAACTCACGCAAGCTCGGCCCTTGCGCAGATCCGTACCTAGTTCGTCGAAGTGCGTTGCGATGCCGTTGGGTCCGGCCACAGAGCAGATGAGACGGGTCTTCAGAAAGGAGCTCCAACGATTCACCAACATCCTCTGGCCTCCCTGGTCATTCTAACGGGCAATGGGAGGGATCAGGTGTGTTTCAGTGGGAGGTGAGGGCATGATGTGTGGGTATGCTGACATGCAATTTAGAGCAGAGAAAAATGTTCTCACCGCACAGACACGTCCCACCCTGGTGTATACAGCCTTGTTACCCCCCTCTGCATCCACGCCTCTCTCCGTGAAGAAGAAGTAGACTTTGTCATCGTCCCTGTCATCATTATCAGGAATCACCATTGACCCAATGAACTTAGGCTCTGGAGGAAACATGAGAGATTCAGGAAGAGATTACAAACTAGCTGACAACTTCTGAAGGTAGCTCGGCATGAGAGATGATGGATGGCCGTCTGATTTCAGAGTTGGAAAAACTACGTGCGGTCGGGTTGGTAATTCATGTGTGGAAAATACAGATGTGAAGTGAGGTCGAGAGATCTGGTTCAATTGTGCGCATCACACAGTCATTGGTGAGATTAAGCGGCCCTGGGTACAAGATGAAACTTCAAATACAAAGTTCACTATATTATATTATAATTCTATAGCAGTCTCAACTAAAGGCTTTGGTGTTGAACGACCAGTGTGATAAGAATCAAACGGCTTGGTGACACATGCTTGGAGGATGCATGTGATTGGTTTTTGAAGGTGACACATGCTTGGAGGAAGCATGTGATTGGTCTTTGAAGGTGACACATGCTTGGAGGAAACAAGTTATTGGTCTTTGAAGGTGACACATGTTTGGAGGAAGCATGTGATTGGTCTTTGAAGGTGACACATGCTTGGAGGAAGCATGTGATTGGTCTTTGAAGGTGACACATGCTTGGAGGAAGCATGTTATTGATCTTTGAAGGTGACACATGCTTGGAGGAAGCATGTGATTGGTCTTTGAAGGTGACACATGCTTGGAGGAAGCATGTTATTTGTCTTTGAAGGTGACACATGCTTGGAGGATGCATGTGATTGGTCTTTGAAGGTGACACATGCTAGGAGGAAGCATGTGATTGGTCTTTGAAGGTGACACATGCTTGGAGGAAGCATGTTATTGGTCTTTGAAGGTGACACATGCTTGGAGGAAGCATGTGATTGGTCTTTGAAGGTGACACATGCTTGGAGGAAGCATGTTATTTGTCTTTGAAGGTGACACATGCTTGGAGGATGCATGTGATTGGTCTTTGAAGGTGACACATGCTTGGAGGAAGCATGTTATTGGTCTTTGAAGGTGACACATGCTTGAAGGAAGCATGTGATTGGTCTTTGACCATCCCACACTTGCTGAGGAGTTGCAGATGAGATGAGGCAGGACAAATTGGGAGGGGAGAAAAATCAATTTAAAAAATCATAAAATATTTAATGTGGGATTAATTTTTACAGATAAATCTGGGACAAGGCTTCTTCTTTGATGCACTCTTTAAAAGTAGGATTATTATGTATATTCCTGTTCCAAATCTTTTTAGATTCAGTCCTAACTTGAACAAGTGTATTCATCCCTGTGGCATTTCAGAGGAGTGCCTCTTTACAATACAGTAACCAAAATAGACAACTAATAAAAAAGTAGTTGTTCATGTTGAAGCATCCATTTTGAAACCTGGCCTCTAAAACAAACATCTAGGCTGTGGTGCTTAGCCTGAATGGGTGTACTCATTTTTATCTATTCTGGATAAGTGTTGTTATCAGGTTATCATGCTTTGTTGATGAGGTCACCATTTATGTCACACGAAGATGTGATCTCAACTCTGACAATATTATTTGGTTAACCGGTTATTACAAGTTATTATGCAAATTGGAATTAAGTGTCATACACATTAACAATCAAACTCATGGATTGTGTTTCCAGGCTCTTTGGGTCACTGAAATCTATCTCAGACACCTGTGATAATTAGTTTGCCAGATGAGCCCAACCTGGCAAACTAATGTGGGTGCTACACAGGAAAACTACTTAAGAAAGATGTACCACATTATTAAGCAGGCCACATGTTTCAAGTAATATGCGAAAGAAAAAGGATCTCTCTGCTGCGGAAAAGCGTCAAATAGTGCAATGCCAAGGTATGAAAACATTAGATATTTCTTGAAAACATAAGCCTGATCATTGTAATGTGAAGAGATTTGTGGCTGATTCAGAGTACAGACGGGTTTGTGCAGATAAAGGCATAGTGAGAAGGGTTACTGCCATGGTACAAAAAGAAGAACTTTGCCTTCCGTATTCTTTCTCGTGCTGCAAAGAATACCTCTGTGTCATTGGTTGCTATAGGCATAAAAGGAGAGAAACTCATGGTGTGGCTCCCATCTTCCGCTGACCCTATTGAGTACCTTTGGAGAATCCTCAAGCAAAAGATATATGAGGGTGGGAGGCAGTTTTCATTAAAACAGCAGCTCTGTGAGGCTATTCTGACATCATGCAAAGAATTTCAAGCAGAAACTCTTCAAGTTCAATGAAGGGGTCCTGTAATATGTAACATGCCTTGTTAAGATGTGTTTGATTGAAATAGCGTTTGATTTCAGTAAATATGCAAATTCAACAAATGACCATTTTCAGTTGTTTACAACCTATAAAATGTTTTGAAACTCTGTTGTGCATAATAATTTAAACAGTGCATTTTGAGTTTTGTATTTTTGAAAAAAATACAATTTTCTTAGGGTGGTTTGTTCAATGAAATTTTACTTATACCCTAACAGTTGGTGAAAATTATACTGACTGTCATTTGCATCGACAATTTAGGAAAATCAGTGTAAAATATAATTTGAATAATAATATGTATCACATTGTAGATTGCATACATTACATTCCAAATAAAATATAATTAAACAAAAAATTATCAGCTGTATTTTAATCTAATATATGTATTCAACATATAATACATTCCATAAATGTTAACAACCTGCAGCCTGCTATCCTCTGAAATTCGTCATGAGTCAGTGCTCATTGAACGACCTGCGTGTAATAATCAAAGCAGCCAACAGTTAGTATAGCAGATATAACATGCAAGGAGCACAACTGCTCAGGCACTGACCATTGAGCAGCTGTCTGCTGTCCCGTTCAGTGCGTGTGTAGCTCTGGTTGTTCATTCTGCACAGAGCTGCATCGTTTTCCCAGTAGTCTGTGTAAAGGCCAATGTACAGCTCTCCTCCTATCACAGGGAAGGATTGTCACCAAAGACCAACTTCATGAGACCAACTTTACACCTTTCATTGTCCCCACATTACACAAAGTTAACAACACAATGTGAAACTAATAACATAAATTAATACCAAATGCTATTGTTTTTAAATAATGAATGAACAAGTTTTGTCAAAATCTTAAAATTTCCAAGCTACTGTTTCACTTCCACACGATGGCAGCATTGGGCCAAAACATAACGTTTCCTTCTATCTAAACTCTTGTCTCTGAATTGAGGGAGGTAAGGGCAGGTAGTAGAGGATTCATTTATTGAAATGGCAAAACAAAATGTGTTTTACTGTCTGGGAGTTGAAAAAGTAGTTTAGTTTTTAGATGTCAGCATCAACAAAAGGAATCAGTGCTTTGAACAAGATCTGATGTTTTTTTTTTAAACGGGGAGGAATCAGCAGTGGTGTGAAATGTACAAAGTAAAAGTGCTCGGATGGGTACATTTGTTTTGGGAAGTTCCTAATTTAAAATAAAATGACCAGATAATAAGAGTTCATAAGTATCCAGTGATCATATTTTTTTACTCTTTGTTGTCCTTTTATAGATCACTGGTTAGTTGTGTACTCTCTTTACCAAGTCATTGTGGTGTTCATTAGGAACTTCCCAAAAGTTGTGAACCCAGCCAACCCAAAAAAGGACCTTTACTTTGTACTTTTTACAACTCAGGGTATCTGTTCAATCTCATGTCATGCCTAGATTAGAGTTCCTCCTTCACTCATTGCCCACATAGACACAAGTGTGGTTCTGGCCTGTATCCCACTGAGCAAAATATTTTGAAAGACGTCTTTTCAATGTCTATTAAATGTCTTTTCAACCACAAAGACGTCTTTTCAACCACAAAGACGTCTTTTCAACATCTTTTCAACCTAAATTGCTTAGATGGCTGGCTCCAACCCAATCAACATTTTGTATATTGTAGCTTTACATGATTGTTAAAGCAAACAATCTAGCTGTATTGTTGTTTGTATATTTGTGGTTGTTTAGTAGACTAACAGTACATCTGATTAAGATACTATATGTACGTAAAAGGGAATTGAGTTTAGCGTTGTTAATTTTAAGTGAGCAATTTTCAGATGTTATTAAATTAAGCATGAATGACAGATCCTTGTAAGATAACGTGACACGTAAATAATTCATTTTGACTGCCTAATGCATTTTGCTCCTTCAGTTTTCTTTCAAATTAATTGAGTCCATTCTACTTTAACTGAACTAGGCTACTAAAGGGCACTGTCTACACAGGCTGGTTATTATCGTTCTACACTCAGATTTGATTTGACCACTATGGTCAGGCAGTTGTGCGCAGGTACGTATGTGAACCACCATCTGACCTGTGCAACAGAACTGTACAATAAACTCAATATGAGCAATTAAACCACAATAGGAATCTCTGAAATGGTATGATTGGTGGGACTAATTAAGACAGAGATACATTGACAGAAAAGGATGTAAAGAAGCAGCCAATGAGAGAAAGCTCAATGCAATGGGAGGGACTGTTGAGTGTGATGTTCTTACTGTCAAAGGTGGAGGTAACCGGGCTGTTGGGGTCGTAGGGGCATCTACCTCTGCCACTCTCTACACTCTGCTCCTCCAGCTGAAAATGCCTGGCCTGATGACAAACAGGGATCAGACACACAGTGCACTTAGAGTACACGCCGCAGTTCGACTGCAGCCAAAAGAATAACCTTACGCTTATACCACAGCTTCTCTCATATGCCCTTCTTTATTGTGATTGTGCGAAGCTGGTTTGTTTTTCCTGTGTGAGCTCAAGTCACTGGATATAAAGTAAAGTCAGTGCGTATAAGGTAAACAAATTCCCACCCGAAGAAAACACCCTCCTTCTCTTAGAAACGATACAAACACTTTGTACTATTACCCCATTCTTACTATCTCACACTCCCTTACTCCCTGTCCTTACTTCTCTCTCTTTCAGAGCAATCTGATGTGTACAGTGGTGGTCCAAAATCCCTCTTTGCCATGAAAATGAACTTAATCCCAAAAAAAACAATTTCCACTAAATTCCAGCCCTACCAAAAAAGGACCAGCTGCCATCATGTGATTGTTTCGTTAACACAGGTGAGAGTATTGACGAGGACAAGGCTAAAGATCATTCAGTCGTGCTGATTGGTTACCTGCAAGGAAACACATCATCATTGATTTGCACAAAACGTGCTTCACAGGCAAGGATACTGCTGCTAGTAAGATTGCCCCTTAATCAACCATTTTTTGGATCAATAAGAACTTCAAGGAGAGAGATTCAAGTTTTGTGAAGAAGGCGTCAGGGCCCCCTAGAACGTCCAGCAAGTGCCATGACCGTCTCCTAAAGTTGATTCAGCTGTGGGATCAGGGCACCACCAGTGCAGAGCTTGCTTAGGAATGGCAGCAGGCAGGTGTGAGTGCATCTGCATGCACAGTGAGGTGAAGACTTTTGGTGGAAGGCCTGGTGTCAGGAAGGGCAGCAAATAAGCCACTTCTCTCCAGGAAAAACATCAGGGACAGACTGATTCTGCAAAAAGTACAGGGTTTGGACTGATGAGAACTGGGGTAAAGTCCTTTTCTCTGATGAATCCCATTTCCGATTGTTTGGGCCATCTGGAAAACACCTTGCCCGGAGAAGACAAGGTGAGCGCTACCATCAGTCATGTGTCATGCCCACAGTGAAGTATCCTGAGAGCATTCATGTGTGGGATTGATTCTCAGCCAAGGGAGTGGGCTAACTCACAATTTTGCCTAAGAACACAGCCATGAATAAAGAATGGTACCAACACATCCTCCGAGAGCAACTTCTCCCAACCATCCAAGAACAGTTTGGTGATGACCAATGCCTTTTACAGCATGATGGAGCACCTTGCCTTAAGGCAAAAGTGATAACTAAGTGGCTCAGGAAACAAATTTTGGTTCCATAGCCAGGAAACTCCCCAGACTTAATCCCATTGAGAACTTGTGTTCGATACTCAAAAGGCGGGTGGACAAACAAAAACCCACAAATTCTGACAATTTCCAAGCATTGATCATGCAGGAATGGGCTGTCATCAGTCAGGATGTGGCCCAGACGTTAATTGACAGTATGCCAGGGTGGATTGCAGAGGTCTAAAAAAAGACTGCAAACATTGACTCTGCATTAACTTAATGTAAATGTCAATAAAAGCATTTTACACTTATGGAATGCTTGTAAATATACTTCATTATACCATACTAACTACTGACAAAAAGATCTAAGAACACTGAAGCAGCAAACTTTGTAGAGACCAAAACATTCTCAGAACTTTTGACCATGACTGGTAGGTTTGTGCATCACTAAGATAATAGATACTGTATGTGGTGATGTTCTAGTTATTTTAGACAGAAACATAAGTAGAGTGGTTGATTGTCGGTGAAGGTTCAGCATAAAATGCACATTTGTAGAATCAAAATGTTCCTTACTAGATTTGCCTTGGAGACAACTGTAGCATTTCAGCAAACCCTTCAAAAACATTTCCTAACCTTATTTTACATAAACAAATTGTATGTGACATTTTATGTTTCCTCCAAGGTTCACGAAAGTTATCAGTGTCTTGTGTTTATTCTAATTTAAAACTAGGTAACATATAGGACACTATGCCCTATATTGATATTGTACAACCATTGCATTCATAAGGTAACCTAACCTAACATACATAATACAGTACATCATATATTTGGAGTAAAATGCTAAATCCTATCAATTGCCATAGACCGGCTCACTCTGTCTCTCTCTGTTAAAAAGACACAAACTGACCACGGCGACATGTTTAGGTTTGTACAGCTCACTAGGGAAAGACTGCCAACATTTATAAAAACAAATGATGGTATTGAGACAATCCAGCAGCATGTATTTCTAAATGTTTGTGTATTTTAGCCCGACTAGTAATGCTGAGGGAACGATGAACCCCCCCCCAGAGCCTTCTTACCTGTCCCGTGTGTCCGACCTTGATGGTGGCACAAAGAGGGTTAAACGCTCCGGTTCCACAGGCCAACAAGTGAGTGCTGTTGTACTGCTGCAACACCTTGATGTAGTTTGCACACTCTGACTGAACAAGAGAGAGAGTGAATGTCAAGTTTGCTGCACAGAGACAATTTAAAAAGGAGACCATCTGAGGTCAAATTATATTTTATTATGGAAGTTACAAATCCTAGCCCTTATGGACATTAGAATTAATGAGGAACATTTTTACATTTGGAACTGATGCATTTTATTTTTTTATTCTTGGTATGCCCAGTTTAAAATCACCCACTAAGACTACACATTCTGAGAGGTGTGTTACCATTTCTCTACCCTTCATCAAACACTCTTCCTGTTGCGCCTCAGAGCTGGCCCAGATGATCTGGGGAGAGATGGGAATACAGAACGCACACATGTGTATGTTAGGCTCTCAGACACACTCATGTACAGTACACTTGATATCTGTCCGATGGTGCACAGCATCATTTCTTGTGAAGCTGACTTGTGCGAAAAGCAAATTATCTCTAACTATTCCGTTCTCATTGTCAGACTCAGTAAACCTAATCATTTGTCATAATTACGTTTAACTTCATAATACAGGGCAATGCGGAAAACGTATACTCCAAATCATTTGTAACAATATTACATGATCAATACTGCAGAATTTCCGGAGAATATCTGTTTTTAAAACAACAGTCATTTCCTTGAGCATATTATGATAATGACGCAGTAGGAAGTTGTCAGTAAAAGTCTGTTATTTCCCTCTTAAACATCTCCATTACACATGTTCAATAGTCTGTTATACTAAACTGCAAATTATGTCATCACTTGAACCAAATGAAGGTTCATGTCATCTCATTAAAACACTATTACGTTAACCACCGCAGGGAAAAACACTGATTTGACGGCCAGTCCGCTGATAATATTATATACTGATAATATTTTATACCACATTTTTACTGGTGTGTGGGTCTAAATTGGTGTTATTAATATGGAGACCAAGACAGTTCCAAGCAGCCAGAGGCTATTAAGGCATGTTGGGATTCAGGTATATCTCTCCTCTCAGTGTCTGAGAGATTTAAATGTCTTCACACGTGTGCGCAAACACCCCGGAATGAACACGCACAGGAATTTAGACAGATGGGCATACCTCGCTGGGTTGGTGATTAACTCTCTCCAGACTGAGAGAGTACAGGGTGTTTTTAGCTCCTACATAGAGCCTCTCATGGCCCTCGTCCAACAGCATGGTCTGGGGTGGCAGTGATGGACCTGGTCCCTGGAACACCCATGTCCTGTTCAGCTCCCATAGCTCTGAACAGAGAGAAAGAGACACAGATAATGAACCGGCTGACTCGCAGCTGAGATGGAGCAAGAGAGGATTGAGCAAAGTGTCTGGGAACGAGATTACTGCTTTTACACAGATTCTGTCAACTCTAAACCATTGAATCAGACACACAGGTAGTGTCTCCTCGCTAACTAGACAAGCCAAAACCAAGTTAACTTTCCTTTAGCCAATGCCAAAAAAAACACTTCTTAAATAAGGGATGTCAGCTAAATATCACGATTAGGCCTATTGTGAATTGTAATGTTATTGACCATGAATGTATTAGATTTGTGTTATCTGACTAGGGTGTTAGATTATTGCTATTGTGTCAAAATTGCTAGTCACACATTTTGCAGCATATTGTATTATCCCTAATGCTAACTAGATTGTCAGGCAATTTATAGAATGAAATAGTGAAGGATAGAACAACAGGCTATATACTGTAGTACTATATGGTATAGTAATTGATTTTACCAATGTAGTTGTATTTATTTTCTCATTACTGACTTGTATTTAGGATAGTGTAGAACATTGAGTGTGAAACCAACAATTGACCATCAGAATCCTTGGTCCTCTACTAAATCAAACATCAGCCAGGCAGGACACATGCTATAGAGTGGAGTTACATTATG
>JACXGM010037592.1:0-11062 GCA_016801145.1 Umbra pygmaea
GCTGCCCTCTTGTGTCTAGTTCTTGTCATAGGTTGGTTTGGATTATTAGTTGGGTCATTGTTAGTCACGGGTGGATTGCATTAGTAATTAGTTGTCTTTGTATTTAACCATGGTGTTCTCCCCTTGTCTCTTGTCGGTCAATGTATTCTGTGGCGTTTCCGTGTTCCCCGTTCGAGAGCTGTATGGTATTGCAAGCTACGTGTTTTTGCCCCTCGAGGCAGTGTTATTTTGTGTTATAATAAAGTATTATTTGAGTATTGAAACCTTCGCGCCTGTCTCTATCCCTTTCGACGGAGGAATGTTACAAAAATAAACATTGTTCTTTTTCACATTTGAGTGAATCATTACATTATGACACTCTGCTTCTCATAATTCAACATTTTGCCTAGGCTATATTCATGTTGTATTATACATATGTATTGTTTACTATGCTACCATAATCCTGAAGTTTTTCAATCACAATTGGCCAAATGTCGCCACATATACTCATGTAATTCTACATGTCGGATATTTTACACTAACTATAAAGTTATTTACTTGCATCTGCTTGCTACAGCAAGAAAAAAAATTGAAAAAATTGACATGAAACTGAATGGATTTTCATGAAGCATAACAAAAATCTTGTCTGGCACATCCCCGCTGTCACAACTAAGTAGCAGGCTGGAGACAAATGTAGCATAAGGAGGTTTATTATATATATACATATAACGGAGGTGACTCTTGTAGTCATCGACATAAACAATATTCAGCAACTAGGTACAGAAACTCAAGGCTTTATATTCCCCAGTAGGCACTAATCAATAATCAAGTTACAATGTGCACCTGTGTGCGTACATGGTTCCCATAGAGAAGGGTAGACACCTCTATAAGTAGAGAGAGAAACTGAAAGCAAGCGCCTGCACAAAAGAGAAACATAATCAGAAGAGAAACCAGGACACTGCTCCTAATATTCTGGAGAGGCGGACCGATGACTGTGGCGGGGCAGCACAGGAGACGTCACAGAATCCCCCCTCTGAGAAGCGGCTCCAGCCGCTGAGGAGGAAGACGGGAGGGAGCGGGGACGGCCCCTGGGAAGGGGTCCAGGCCAGTCCGGGCGACGACGGTGGAAATCCTGGCACAGGGAGGGGTCCAGGATGTCCCCCGCGGGTACCCAGCTGCGTTCCTCGGGTCCGTACCCCTCCCAGTCCACCAGGTAGGCGTCCACGGTGTCTCCTTGAGTCGAGAAGGCTGCGCACCGAGTAGGCCACGTCACCGTTGATGGAAAGGGGAGAAGGAGGAGCTGCACCCTGCACATCACTGTCCAGGGGACCCTGGACCATCGGCCTAAGGAGAGACACATGAAAGGTAGGTGAAATTTTCATATGTCTGGGCAATTGGAGGGTGTAGGAGACATCGTTGACTCGGCGGAGCACAGGAAAGGGACAGAGGAATCGTGAGGACAATTTCCTGCACGGGGTGGCGAGGGACATGTCACGGGTAGAGATCCAGACGCGATCTCCCGGTTGGAAGACCGGACCCTCACACCGGCGCTTGTCCGCCTGAACTTTTTGGCGACGCACCGCCCGCTGCAGCCTGGTATGAGCAGCGACCCACAACCCCTCTGCTCTCCGGAACCACTCGTCCACAGCTGGTATTTGGGCTGTACTAGGATGCCAGGGTGCTAGAGAGGGAGGCCTAGGACACACTGGAAAGTTGTTAGCTTGGTGGAGGAATGGATCAGGGAATTCTGGGCGTATTCCGCCCACGGTAAAATGTCTGCCCAGTCACCTGGTGTGTCCCTGCAGTAAGAACGGAGGAACCTTCCAAGCTCCTGGTTGACCCTCTCTGACTGACCGTTAGATTGGGGGTGGTAGCCGGAGGTGAGACTCACCGCTATACCCAGGCGCTCCATGAAGGACCTCCACACCCTCGAGGTAAATTGGGGTCCCCAATCGGACAGAATGTCCGTCCGGAATGCCGTAGTTATGGAAGACAAATGTAAACAGTGCCTCTGCTGTTTGTAGGGTGGTGGGCAGGCCTGGGAAGGGAATCAACTTGCAGGATTTGGAGAACCTGTCCACAATGACCAATACAGCTGTGTTTCCCTGTGACAGGGGCAGGTCAGTGACAAAGTCGATAGACAGGTGGGACCACGGCCTTTGAGGAACAGGTAAGGGGTGCAGCTTACCATACTGCAGGTGTCGTGGACTGGTGCTTTTAGCGCACGTGGAGCAGGAAGAGACGTATCGCCTAACGTCCTTGGTCAGGTGAGGCCACCAGTACTTGTGTCGGAGAGCACCGAGTGTGCGCTGGATGCCTGTGTGTCCAGACGTGGGTAGAGTGTGTGCCCAGAACAGCAACCGATCCCTGTAGTCGGGGGGGAACCTACACGAGATCTCGAGGACATTCAGGTGGTGGAGGGTGCGTTACATGGTCTCGCCGAAGATCCTCGTCTACCTCCCACAGGATAGGCACGATGACACGTGCGGGTGATACGATGGACCTCTCCATGGGGTTCTTGGTGTCCGCCTTGTGACTGCGGGACAGCGCATCGGCTTTGGCATTTTTCTTTCCAGCCCGGTATATGGAAAATCGAACCTGGTGAGGAACAGAGCCCATCTTGCCTGTCGGGAGTTGAGCCTTCGAGCTGCCTTGAGGTACTCCAAGTTGCGATGGTCAGTCCACACAAGGAAGGGATACTTGGCCCCCTCCAGCCAATGCCTCCATCTTTTCAGTGCTTCCACCACAGCTAGGAGTTTCTTGTCCCCCACGTCATAATTCTGTTCGGCCGAGCTGAGCTTTCGGGAGAAGAAAGCACAAGGGTAGAGTTTAGTGGGATTATCTTGTCTTTGGGACAGGACTGCGCCCAGTAGGCACTAATCAATAATCAAGTTACAATGTGCACCTGTGTGCGCAAATGGTTCCCATAGAGAAGGGTAGACACCTCTATAAGTAGAGAGAGAAACTGAAAGCAAGCGCCTGCACAAAAGAGAAACATAAATAGAAGAGAAACCAGGACACTGCTCCTATTATTCTGGAGAGGCGGACCGATGACTGTGGCGGGGCAGCACAGGAGACGTCACACCCAGATCAAACAAGCTCTAGAAATTGAATGGTCTTCTGATAAGGGTTTTCAATACCAGATTGTTACCAGAAAAAATAGTGCAATGATGAATAATAGTGTTGGCAGTATAATGATTATCTGTGAATAAATTAGCTGTGGTGGATATTCATTATATAGACTTAAGAATTCTTATTCTACAAAAGATAAAAAATTGGAAAATAGGCTACTACAGCATAGCTTTCCTTTGATAGCATTAATATATTTCTTTACATATTCTACTCATGTAAAGTACATTCAACAACAACAAAAATCTTCATGTAATTCATGTTTTGAGTGAAGAAGACACACTGTCAAGTCCGAAATTGTATAGACGGAATAAAACAAATGACCACTGTGTGAGAGGCTATTGTTTCCTTCAAGCCAGCTTTCTTTGTATGTCAATGGAATTAGAAACATTCCTGTGTGGGGGTCTGGTTTGCTCCGTTGTGCTCAATGGACGCACTAGCCTAATATGACCTTCTACCATCAGCTCATACAACTCCACAGACAGAGGGGGTGAGGGGGTTGGAGGAGGGGCCATGAATATAGGCTATGACAATTACACTCAAAGCATTCATTGCGGTCGTGTATGTTTGTAGCACGTATGGGAGAAGAGCATGGATGTAGAGTAATTTGGTCTGATTGATATGGAAATGACAGAGAGATTATCTGATAGGCCTACCTGCGTTTTGATGATAAGGATACAAGAAGACAACGCTTGGAAACTGGCAAGTTTGCTGCAGTCTCAGGCTATCATTCATTAAGATAAGGTTTTACACAATCCCATTTTAATATATCCAGGAAACACAGGGAAAAAACATGAATAATACTGAATGAAATTGTTTTGTTTGCAGTTCTTGCTCTCACTGAGTTTTAGCTGCACTACACACTATACTTCTAATATGAAATCTTTTTTTACATTATACATCAACAAAATAAAACGTCTCTAATGTCTAATTAGGAAACACAAAGACAAATGTGTGAGGTGAAATTGTTTAGTTTTCAGTGTAATATATCCAGGAAACAGGGAAAAATGAATAACGCTGCTTGACCAGAAATAAATTGACCAGAAATAGACTTGAAAAGGAAACACGTGTCTTCAATCAAGCCTCGCTTTTTACAACAGCTGTACATACAGTGCCTTGCGAAAGTATTCGGCCCCCTTGAACATTTCTACCTTTTGCCACATTTCAGGCTTCAAACATAAAGATATAAAACTGTAATTTTTTGTGAAGAAGCAACAACAAGTGGGAAACAATCATGAAGTGGAACAAAATTTATTGGATATTTCAAACGTTTTTAACAAATAATAAACTGACAAATTGGGCGAGCAAAATTATTCTGCTACTTTACTATTAGTGCAGCAAAATCTCTCCAGAAGTTCAGTGAGGATCTCTGAATGATCCAATGTTGAACTAATGATGATAAATAGAATCCACCTGTGTGTAATCAAGTCTCCATATGAAAGCACCGGCTCTGTGATAGTCTCAGAGGTCCGTTGATAGCACAGAGAGCATCATGAAGAACAAGGAACACACCAGGCAGGTCCAAGATACTGTTGTGGAGAAGTTTAAAGCCAGAGTTGGATACAGAAAGATTTCCCAAGCTTTAAACATCCCAAGGAGCACTGTGCAAGCGATAATATTGAAATGGAAGTAGTATCAGACCACTGCAAATCTACCAAGACCCGGGCGTCCCTCTAAACTTTCAGCTCATACAAAGAGAAGACTGATCAGCGATGCAGCCAAGAGGCCCATGATCAGTCTGGATGAACTGCAGAGATCTACAGCTGAGGTGGGCGAGTCTGTCCATAGGACAACAATCAGTCGTATACTGCACAAATCTGGCCTTTATGGAAGAGTGGCAAGAAGAAAGCCATTTCTGAAAGATATCCATAAATTATTTAAAGTTTGCCACAAGCCACCTGGGAGACACACCAAACATGTGGAAAAAGGTGCTCTGGTCAGATGAAACCAAAATTGAACTTTTTGGCAGCATTGTAAAACGTTATGTATGGCGTAAAAGCAACACAGCTCATTACCCTGAACACACCATACCCACTGTCAAACATGGTGGTGGCAGCATCATGGTTTGGGCCTGCTTCTCTTCAGCAGGGACAGGGAAGATGGATAAAATTGATGGGAAGATGAATAGAGCACCATTCTGGAAGAAGAAGAAGGAGTCTGCAAAAGACCTGAGACTGGGACGGAGATTTGTCTTCCAACAAGACAATGATCTAAAACATAAAGCAAAATCTACAATGGAATGGTTCACAAATAAACATATTCAGGTGTTAGAATGGCCAAGTCAAAGTCCAGACCTGAATCCAATCGAGAATCTGTGGAAAGAACTGAAAACTGCTGTTCACAAACGCTCTCCATCCAACCTCACTGAGCTCGAGCTGTTTTGCAAGGAGCAATGGGCAAAAATGTCAGTCTCTCTCTGTGCAAAACTGATAGAGACATACCCCAAGTGACTTACAGCTGTAATCGCAGCAAAAGGTGGTGCTACAAAGTATTAACTTTGCACACCCAATTTTTTTGTTTTTTATTCGTTAAAAAAGTTTGAAATATCCAATAAATTTTGGTCCACTTCATGATTGTGTCCCACTTGGTGCTTCTTCACAAAAAAATACAGTTTTACATCTTTATGTTTGAAGCCTGAAATGTGGCAAAAGGTCAAAATGTTCAAGGGGGCCGAATACTTTCGCAAGGCACTGTAAGTAAATTCACGTATTGTTCCCTGAACCTTCTGCGTGTGGCTCCTCACGCCATTAAGCATTACAGAAATCACCCACCTTTTAAAGATGGAGCCAGCAGAACAAGCCCAGGCTGTTAATACAGAAGACTGACTGGCCGAACATCAGGCCATGTTTGCCCACCTGGGAACCGCCATGGATCAGGTGCTGCAGAAGATCTCTTGTATGGAGCAGCACCTGACCAGAGGACCTGTTATGCCAGCTCTAAGTCCTCCCGCGGGATCCCTTGTTGGTCTCAACAAATCAGCTGCATCCCCCTCAGTCCATCTGTAACTACCAAAGAACTACAATGGGACAGCATCAATGTGCAAGGGGTTCCTGTTACAACTCAGACTATACTTCTCTACGCCCACCCCTGGTGCCTCAGACCTGGATCGAGTGTCAGCCTTGAGTTCCTGCCTCTCCGGATGCACACTGGAGTGGGCAAACACGGTCTGGAGAGACGGGAATCCCATCATTCATAACTATAGTGAGTTCAGGTCCCTGTTCAGCTCTGTGTTTGACCTCCATCCAGAGGGCGATTGTAAAAGCGATTGTATCATCTTAAGCAAGGTCACAGGACTGCTCGGAAATACGCTCTCGAATACAATCCAGCAATAGCTGGTATTATATAATCAGCACGTGGGGAGTTGGGTGTTTAACATTTGTGTTTGGTGTTTAACATTTGTAACACAATGGGCCCTATCTTACACCCAACGCAATTTACTTTTTACACCAACGCATGTATCATGCCTATCCTGCACCCGACGCATATGGGATTGTTCCCCCCACAGACGTGCATCGGTAATTTAGGAAATTAACTTGCGTTTGTTGGGTGGTTCAGCGAAAAGAAGAGGTGTGTTCCGGCGCAAAGGTTCCCTGGTGCTAACTTGCAGTTACTGAAAACAATTCCACCACTGACCAAGAAAAACCTGGTTTAAAGTCAGTGGCGTATGCTGTCCATAATGTAGCGTGTGCACAACGCGCAGCGCATACTTTGCTCCACTCATCTACACAAATGCAGCAGTTCCCATAGTTGCAATACATACAGAATTAGAAGGAAAAATATTACCATGCGAGGGAAATAATTGTGGTGTCTGAAGATGTGAAAAAATAGGCATACATCTAGTGTACACTCAAATTATTCAGAATGAATAATATGCAATTCAATCAACATACAAGTGATTTGCAGTGCTAATAGTAAAATCGCCCATGTCTTTGCGAATTACCATGGCTCAAGCCATGACTCATTCATGGCAAAGTCTGCCATACTTGCGGGGAAACCCCCCTTGGATGGGTGGCTGTGAAGGGGACAACGCTATCCGTTAAAGACATGGCTGATGATGACACCATTTCTGATGGCAGCAACAATGCGTGAAATGCTGTTTAATTGAAAACACACACAGACACGCAGTGTAGCCTAATTGAACGAACATTCGGCACATTGAAAATGCGCGTCAGGTGTTTGGATAGAACATGAGGCACTTACACTACTCAAGTCGTAGCATTCTTTTTGGCTTTGTTGTGTTGTACACAACATGTCCATTAATCGTGGATGTGTTGATGACATAAATGAGGAAATATTAGAGGACTTAAGGAGACGTGATGTTGAAATGCATGTGCCGTTACTTAACCCAAATGCCCAAGTAGCAGTCAGAATGGAATGTTAGACTACATTGCAAAAATATTACCATGCATTCATAACCTCGTGATTCAGTGAGAGTGAGCCCAAAACATCGGAAAGTATGTCTTGTGACATTTCTTTATTTACTTTTTGTGAAAAGAAAAATCAATAGCAATCCGCAGTTATAATAGCATTCAGCCATTAAACAAGCGGGCCTGCTCTTAAAGGGAATGTGAGATGATGCTCTGATTGGTTTATTGCATGCTACACCCAAACCACACCTATGACTAATGAAGCTACTTCAGACCTACCCATTTTAGATTTGCGTCGGGCACAAGAGTCATTTATCCCGCCGGTAAAATAGCAACAGCGCCCGGGACCCTCCCACAATGTCACATGCATTTCGCGTTTGATACTTGTGTTTTAGATCATTAAAATAGGGCCAAATGACTAGCTGAGTGCCCATCAATGCAGGTCTGGGCGAGGGGAGAATACGTGTCACCTTCCTACAAATATGATGCGTGCTTCGTAAGGGTGCACGCAATGCTGATATTTTTTACACAAAACAAGATTTCTGTTTTACATGGGTGTGCGTTAATATCAGGTACGCGCTTCATGCGCTAAAATATGATAGGTGGCCTTTACGATGACAAAAACAACATTCTCTTTCATCCCTGACAGGAGCCGAAAAAGGATTAGGGGGACTGCGAGCTAATCTAGCCACCTGGGGGTTATTCATTTTTGCCTTGTGAGTATGTGCAACAAACACTGTCTTATGCATTAACACATACTCCTCCGCCATTACTGCTGCCTGTGCCAATGTTGTCACCCTTTGATCGTTTAAATGCACCAGTATCCTTTCTGGTAAATGGTTTTATAAACTCTTCCAGTAAGACCAATTCATGCATAGTGGCATATGTTGTTACCTTACTAACGGCGCACCAACAATCAAATAGGTACTCCTTGTTTCTAGCGAAAAATGTATGATTGGTACTCTTTTTATGATTTTGGAAGCGCTGTCTGTTCTGCATATTCTCCTCCAGAGACAGAGAGGCCACAACCTCCTGGGCCTTCCCAATCAATTTGCACTGGAGGAGTAGAGGCCAAACCTCTTTAGGCCACTGTAGGGTAACAGCTATCTGCTCAAAGCCAGAGATGTAGGAGTCTACTTCTGCCTCACGAAAGGGAGAGACTACCACTATATTCCTCCCCACATCTGTATTTCCATTCTATTAACCTCCAAGGCAAATTTTCTTCTGTCTGCCTTGTCCTGTAGGTCTGCCTCAAGACTGGACAGCTGGTGCCTGAGCCGATCTTCCTCACTACCTGAACTATGGAAGACAGGTGATAAGGTCTCGAACTTGGGCAGATAATGAGGAGCAGGGGCCTCTCCATCTTCCACACCATCCTCCAACCATGCGGTCGAGAGAGTCCTCAACCCCTCATCTTCCTCAACCCCTCATCCTCCTCAACCCCTCATCCTCCTTACCCACTGCCTCTTCCTCATCCCCTAGTGTTTCCAACCCAGCTGCTGACAGTGCTGACAGAGTTAATAAATGTCCTTGTATCGCCTCTACTAATTCAGCCTTGAGAGCATGCTTACTGACCACCAGGTTGTAGTATATAGCTACTGCAACTAAGTCTGCCTTATGCAGGTTTGTCAATGCTCCACTAGAGGGGTCCGCTATAAATAACTCAAGTGCTAATGACACCATACTGAAAACTAAAAACAAACACTGAAGGCACAACAATTAACAATGACTACTACACCAAAACAAACCAGACTAGCTAGTCCTCACTTACACCCTAATACCACACCTCAATCACCGACCACAGAGGAGCCTGAGCAGCACGGAGTGACATCACGGATGAGCCCCCATGTGTAACGCTTTGCTCTCCGTGTTGGGAGGGGATGTCAAACCCACTGCCCAAGCCTACCCTGCGGTCAGCAAAAAAGGTATGGGGTCATAGATGCAAGTAAGACACAGAGACAACTTAGTAGCATATTAACTGGGGCTTTTATTGTAGCCACGGTAAAAACATGGAGATGAGGAGAACTGGTGGATGCCAAATCAAAGAAAACAACAAAAGTTCCCCCACCCCCTTACCTGTCTTGTCTCCCACACACAAAACTAAACTAATCTGTGTTACGTCCCTTGCTCTCTCTGTATCTGCCTTTGTTATTTCAGATCAGACACAGGTGGAGCTGGTTTGTCTTATCCCCTGTTAGGTATAGCGGCGTGTTTCCTGAGGGGGGCACGTTGTGCGTTGTTTGTTGTTTTTGTGTGGTGATAGCAGTTAGAGCGGTTGTCTCGGGGGGCACATACGTGGTTTGGGGGTAGTCCTTCATTCCAGCAGGCTCTAGTGCATAACTACCCACCGCAAAGCTACTGGAGACTAGGGGTGAGTTTATCATAGCTTGTGGGGATTTTTCATGTCGGATTTTCTCTTGTTTTGCATTGTAAAGTTAGCTGTATCCTTAATTGTTTGGAAGTTTTTGGGGCAGTTTAACATTGGAATACTACCTTCTTTGGGGTATAGCATTAAGGCTTCCTTTGAGGCATTCATTCAGGCTCCATCTGAGGATCTGCTTCTGCAGTTTACTAAATAACAGCTTTTAAAGTTGAGTGACCATTATAACATAGATATTAGCGACAAACGTCTCAAAGATATGGTAAGGTCTATTTTGTCTGCTAATTTGTTTGCAGTTGGTATTTTGTAGGCTAGCCTGTGTCCACCTGTAACCATTCCACCTGTTGTACCTGTAACTATACCACCTGTTGTACTTACTGCTGGTTTGATTTTTGAGCAGCAAAAATAGTTATTAGGGGTCCAAGCCCGAAGGGGCTGGGAACCGTTGTTGCAAAGCAACGCGGTTCACAGCTCCAGCAGGGCTGTAGAACCCTATTGTTTTCCTAAGGATTATTATTCTTCCGGTAAAACTGTTACTACAGCCTAAACCGTACATGATCGTGGGGGTGCCATTTTCAGGACTGGTCCAGATCACCGCTGGGACCTCAGACAGAAAAATTCAGCCACTTCCACCACTAGGTGGCGCTATAGCAGAAAAAACGTGTTTGCCGTTATAACACCCAAACCGTAAATCACACATAGAAGATACACATATCCACGCGTTCCCTGAGTTCATCTGAATCTTGTGACATAGGCCACGCCCATTTCCGCCAGTACTTTTATGCGTGAAAAATTGCAATTTATCGTAAACCTACTTTTTCTAACTCCTCCTAGACCGTGTGTCCGATCTGCACGAAATTTGGTATGTATGATCAACAGACTGACGTGACAAAAAGTTATCAAAATAATTTTTATCGGATGAAAATTGTGTAAATTGCGCAAAAATAAATTTGTGTAGTTAGCTACTTAAGTATAAACTTTGCCATATCTTGCCCAAAAAAAGCTATTATTTTAAAACTTTAGATTCTTGTTTGACATGACCATCTGAGGCTCCCCAACAAATTTTATGAAAATTGGCTACTAGGGGGCGCTATAACTACAAAAAGTTTATATCTCATCAACGGCTCATCCGATGTTTACCAAATTTTGAGGCTACCATCTAGGGCCACTCTTGAGGCCACCCCTACAGTGGGGTACTGATTCGTCA
>JACXGM010037593.1:0-11061 GCA_016801145.1 Umbra pygmaea
GTGATGATGATAATGATAAAAAGCATGTTTGCAATACGTCTGCATCGCGTTGGAATAGAAAACAGAATACATGTAAAGATCCTTAACTTCTAAATCCGTGGCAGTGTCACGGAATTTTCGGACATTCCGTGGGACTGCCACGGACTTTGAAGTTAAGTGTCCGTGGTAGTATCACGGATTTCTAGGAGATCACGTTGGGGGTTTCAAGGTAGAGAACATCTTAAATGTTTAATTGTTTGACTGTAACACGCTGTGCAGGGACATGCATGCAAGGCACCCAAGCGGCTAGGAAATTTTAAAAGTATATTCTCATTGTGAAATTAGGTCTTTACTATTAGGCTTCTATTAGGAGCTTGTAAAATATTTCCACCTGGGAACCTATGTTTTATTAATGCAGCCCTGGTAGCAGGTTTTATTTTAATAATCAGCATCTGGTTTCTGAACTGTAAATAGATTTTAAATCAATCAATTATGTTTTCCTCTGTGAAATGCTTTTTACATATGGTAGAAGCCATATTCAGTCATTGTCAATTGAAAATCTTACTCAGTAGCAAGGCACAACTTATCCACATTAGTTCATACTTTCATTGCTACTTAATTGAGTCTAGCTGAAATTTGTGAGCACCATGTACAACAGGCACCAATTAGATCAATGTCACCTTAAGTCCACCTCATGGCATTTTTGTCATGTCACTCTTTGGGTGGTTGTGATTCTCATCTATAGAGGCTCTACAGGTATTCATACTATCATCAAACATGTCAATGCTAAAGTAAGGCTGAATTATGGTTATAAAGGGTGTTAGGATAAAGTTATGGGTTGTAGAATTGAAATGTTTTTCAGTCTGTAAAGATTTTTCAGATAGACTTTTCAAATACATTCTTGCCCTGTCAAACACTTCCCGTTTTAGCTTTCTGTTTTTTCTCCTTGAGTACATAAGTGCAGGGGCGAGCATACAGATCTGCACACGCATCACGTACTTTCTCCCCAAAATGTCAAGCCTTCTCTTTCCCTGTCAGGTCTGGTGACCTCTTTGTCCGAGGGTTGGTACAGCCTGCTGCTGGACTTACAGAACCGCCTCAACAAGGTCATCAAGAGTGTGGGCAAGATCGAGCACAGCTTATATCCTTTTCTATTGATTTGGGTCTGTCTCTCTCTATGGATGTGTCTGTCTGTCTCTCTCTCTCTATGGATGAGTCTGTCTGTCTTTCTCTCTATGGATGTGTCTGTCTGTCTAGATATCTGGCACTCTCGAGTCTCACATTGAAAACACCTTTTCAGACCCAGTGAGCATCACTGTCATGACAGGTAATGGCTGATTCCACTTTGAAGTATGCTGTCAGAATGATCATGTCTGTGCTCCCAAGTAGCACAGGAGTAAGGTCACTGCCTCCGTGTTTAGCATCTTCAATGCAGCCAGGAGTTCAAATCCTGGTCGTGGCTTTTCAAAATTGCCTGAGAGTCTGTCAGAAGGCTGGGCAAATTACTTCAGTACTCCATTCTCAGGGCTTTAAATGGAAATGGTTCATTGGTAGCGCTGGTGCTACTAAATTAAAGGGATGCTGCCTACTGTAACATTATTTTTAGCATGAAGGTGTTGTACTCTACAAAACACATCTGTAACACTGACATTAGTTTACTTTAATAAAATGAACTTTTATAATTGTCAGGTTTGTAATAGCAACAGTTGAGAGATTTCTCAATATTTAATCATTGATATCCACATTATGAATATATTTAAATGTTAGCCTAATGTGTTAGCTAATATAAATTGAAGTAAATGACCAAACAAAGTCTGTTTAAAAGGAAATACCACAGTAAATCAGTTTGATAATATACACTGCTTAAAAAATGAAGGGAACACTGAAATCATCGGGTCACTATGAACGAAAAATATTAAAGGTCAAATTCTGTACTGTATGTACATTGTGTACTTTGTTGAGAACAAAATGGCATAACAATGGTCAATGGAAACCAAAATGACCAAACGATTGAAGGCTGGATTCAAACTCACTGAAATCTAAAGGAAACATTTGAAATCCCAGGCTATTCCTACTTGTGTGAATATCATCTGAGCAATTGAATGTGACACTCAAAAAACATCTGGGCATGCTCCTGATGAGATGGAGGATGGTGTCCTGGGGATGTTCCCCCAGACCTGGATCAGGAGGATGTCAGGTCCTCATGCCACCCTCAAGGTGTCTGTTTCTGACATTTTGTAGGGCTCTGGCAATGTTCCTCCTCGCGAAGGAGCAGATACCTTTCCTGCTGCTGGGTTGATGCACTTCTACGGCCCCGTCCAGTTTCCTCGTTGTGAAGGCCCATTTCCTGGCATCTCCTCCATGCTCTTGAGAAAGTACTAGGAGAAACAGCAAACCTTCTTGTCATGGAACGCATGGATGTGCCATCCTGGAGGAGCTGGCCTACCTATGCAACTTAAATTTCTGCAGGTACCGCCTCATGCTACCAGTAGTGACAAGGACACTAGCAATGTGAAAAACTAAGTCAGGAAGGACAACGAGAGCAATTGTCTGTGGCCACCACCTGCAAAACCATTCCCTTTTGGGGGTTGTCTTGCTGTTGCCTCTCCAGTGCACCTGTTGCAACTGATTCACATTTGCTTATGGTTCCTAACTGGACAGATTGATATCCCTGAAGTTTAATTGACTTGGTGTTATACTGTGATGATTGTGTGTGCTCCCTTAATTTTTTTTAACGGTGTAGAATTTACAAACCATAGATAACTTGTGTCATATACAACGCTGTGCTTGCCAATGCATCCAAGAACAACCACGGGTACATTTCACAATCGACGTGCCCATCCCACCCCCAGCGAGTCACTTTCAGTGACGTTGAATGTAGCCTAAGCCCGTGGAGTTAGCCAGTATTCACTTTAACTAGTATCAGGCTGTGTTGGGTAGACGGCAGTAAAGAAAGGCATCCCTGGAACCTAGCTATTAGTACCAAATGCATCATCAGTCGGACCGAAGCTATATGACATGTCAGCAATGTTTTAAATTTTCTTCGCAATATCATACTGGGCATGAATATACACATAAGCTAACCGCATTAGCTAGCCAACCTTGACTGGTGTAGATTGCAAAAACCGTAAGCTGCTCCATCTGGGTTTATAGGTCAGGTCCCACAGTGTCAAAGGTTGAGCGTTGTAGGATTGGATGCAATGTCAACAGAACAATATATTCAATTACAATATCGGTAACACAGCGAAAGTATAGTGGAGGTGGAGATCATTAGAAACCATTTAAGTACCGGTAATCAAGTTTAGCTTACCTAGACTGTTGAATGCAACAACAATGACTCTCCATGGTCATAGTATACTGTATTTAAATGCATCGAGAGCTAGCTTGTTAAAAAAAGTTGTATAAAAACATAATTTAAAAATGCTATATATTTATATGTGTTATTTAGTCTATTTGTAAAGACAAATGGGTGCTAAAATAGCACACTAAACATATTACAAGTTATTTCCACAGATATTATTTGTTCTCAGTACTAAATATGTTGTATAAATTTACTAATTTGTCCTTTCTGTTCAGCTGGCTTTGGTTCTCTTTTCCAATTTATTTTCGGAACATTAAAGTCTTCTGGCTCAAACATGTACTGTCAGATATCAGAATGTAAAAGCAAGTCGACAAATGTTTTTCAACAGTGTTGGTTAGCAGCCATTGTGTTAGGCAGCAATTTTGTTGAAAGGATAGCCTTATAAACAAAACAAATGCTGTGTGGGCGGGACTTGAAAAAAATAGGAAGCTTGCCATTGTAGTTCTCTACACTCTTAAAATATTGTGTACCCTTGCCTGTTTAGCAACACAATGCTTGATAGTAACATTGCAGACAGACAAACTATACCTTCAAAAATCAAGGACAACCGAGGCTTATATAAGTTTTGAAAGCGCAATCAGTATAACAGGGCTGCTTATTTTAACAACAGAATACATGCATACAGGTGCATCTCAACAAATTTGAATAGCGTGAAAAAGTTATGTATTTTAGTTCAAAAAGGGACGCCTTCATATTTTATATGCATTTTATATAAAATGACATTACTAGCCTTTTTTGTATTAATCCTGATGGATTTTGACTACCATGAGCTGTAAGCTGTAATCATCAAGACTGAAACAAAAGGCTTGTAGTATGTCACTTTGTGAAATTAATCTAGAATTTATGAAGGTGTCCCTTTTTTAAATTAAATTATTTAAAAAAAAAATGAACTTTTATACTAATCTTTATAAGATGCACCTACAAAAATATGTAGTTAGTCCTTTCAATTCATGCTTGGGATGTAGTACAAAGCAATTTGACAATGGAATTGAAAATATTGTGCTCTCTAGGCAAGCTTGGCTATCTGCTATATGACAATTATTGCGCTGGTAATATAGATCAGGTTTAAGTCTGTTCACTTTGTTATGATACAAACAAGCAGTTTTCACTAATAGTGGAGCAAGAAACACTGTGACACTGGCATTTGCAGTTTCGCAGGCATTTGAAAATAGCAGAACAACAAAACCCATATTAAAACAATGTGCTCCAAATATCAAACTCTTAGTGGCCAAGCAAAATATTTTTTAGAATAGGCCCTTTATCATACTTAAATAATGTGTCAATCTGCAGGTGATAAAGCAGTAAATCGGAACCTGCTGACGTCCATAAAAGTTAGTGAATATGAAAACTTGTGGTTCAACCTATATTTCTATATTCAAACTGGCCTATACATTTAGGTGATTTTTTTAATTGTATGAATAGCCCAATCTCACTGGCAAATAAATCACTAATTAGTGTCTGTTTAAATATAAACACAATGTAAAATATCAAATAATTGGCATCCAACCAGATAAACTATAATTATGTGTTTTTGAGTACTTGAGAAAAGACACTCAGTAGGCAAATCAAATTATACAAACTGGACAAGTATGTAAAGCTAACTACAATAAAGTTATAAAAGGAAGAACAATGCTATACAGTAAATAGATCATTTTGTTGGACAGAAAATTATTTGCTTCAATACATTCAAATGGTTACAAAGGCTTGTAGCTACTTTAAGACAAGCTGCCAACAATATTGTGTATAAAGTGTGTGCACTGGTGGGAAGATGCGACTTGCCTTCATATTAAAAATGTGTGTCATGTTCTGCATTTTACATACATAGATTGACCAGTGGATTTAACAACTAAATTAAATGCTTTCCAAACATCAGACAGCTGGGGCCTCATTTATCAAGCTTGCGTTTAAAAAATCCTACATTTGTACTTACGAAGATAATTAAAAATGCACGTATTCAAAAAAGTGGGATTAATCAAACGATCTTATGGCCGTTTCATGCACACCATTAGGAAATCCCAATTGATAAATATACCACTTGTTCTTAGCGTCAGTGTTGGTGCACAGTCTCTATGATTGGCCTATCAACACACCCCTAATTACCTGCGGGAAATATAACCTACAATGATATTCATTAAATTTACAACACCATCTTTTTGACAGAAGGTTCCATGCAGTGTAAAATGATGTGTGCATGATGGTTACTTGCTTGACCGGTAAAAAGTAAAAATAAAAATAATTGTAAAAATAATTGTATTGCATTGAGAAATATGCTGCTCTTGAAACATATTTTCGACAAACCATAATAGGCATCTAATTCGTAATAGTGTCATAATTTAGCCTAAATAAATGCCATGATATTTGTCCTGATGAATAAATTGTATTCCAACCTCATGCAATCATATTTAGATGCATATTTTCCGCTAATTAGTGCTGGTAAATTGAGTGGAATGCTGTTTGATTCATATAGCCTACTGTACTATTTTTCGGGTAGGCTTTTATGTCAATCTGGGTGCCATCTACGTTATTCACCTGAGCGTTTTTCGGAAGACGTATGTAACATAAATGTTATGATTTTGACCTTTCGAGCAATGTGTGCAATAGTGTATGAAAAAAGTATGACACATCCATACACTTGTACTGTATGATCATACTGAATAGTGACCCTAGCACTAACCCAATGAGTTTTTTTTACTATAAAATACTTTTATTTTATTTTTTATATCAAAACTAAGTCTGCTAAGCCACTAGCTATGTTAAAGGGTTTAGCCTCCTGTTCGTGTATACAGCCAGGTGCCATCTTCAGAAAACAGATTCGATGAGTCAAACCACAAACTCTGTGCGAACGGTAATGTCTTTTAAGCTATATGTCTAATAAACTGTTTGTACACTTACAAAGTTCTCAATGCTTTGGTTTGCTTGTAGGGAGCCTCATTATGGTACCATGGAAGTGTGACGCTATTTTGAGTTTTGTTAGTGGTCTATAATAGCGATTTATTTTTACTTCATCCGTGCCCTCACAACTAGCATTATAAGGTAATTATCAGTTCGCACTAAAACTGGGCCCACTCGATTAACAGTGGTTCCCAAACCTCTCCTCGAGGATCCCCAGACAGGCCATGTTTTTTTTTAATCCTGAAATGCCACATCTGATTCAATTAGTCAAAGGTGTAATGTGTAGTTGACTAATTTAATCAGTTGTGTCATTTCAGGCTGAAAATAAAAACATGGCCTGTCTGGGGTCCCCAAGGAGAGGTTTTGGAACCACTGGATTAGCATGAAAACATATCCCAGAGAACGGTCAACTCGTTATCAATGTGTTATTAATCCCTAGGATCATTTTGCGCCGGAGTTGTACTTTAATAATGTATAGGCACATTTGAATATTGAAATACATGTTGAACCACAATTTATTTTGTATCCCACTTTGGGAATAGCTTGTCTATAACAACAGTACAGAACAAAAATGACTAGTTATCTTGTGTAAAAACATTCTACATAACGCGCCACCGAGTATAGTGCGCATGGGGAATACGCCATTTGTAAAAACATGCATATCGCGAGCGGTATATTAGCTAAAATACATTTAGTCATGGGGCAGACATTTTGGTTACTTAACAATGCATTATGAGTTGAGTAATAACTTTGTTCGATGCAGAGCTTGAATTTGCTCCCCAAAAAATCTGTTCTTAATGCCCTGTGTTCATTTGGGATTTTGTGTTCAGATGCTAATGTCTTACAGAAAACCTTCACTGAGTATGATTCTCAAGCAGTATGAAGCACTTAAGGCCTGTGTTTCCTTTAAGAGGAGGGACTCTGCTGTGTTTGCTTGACTGTTTTCCTTGACTCCTTGGCACCTGGAGGTCTTTCCATACGGAGCGCAAGACCGAGCAGGCTGCAGGCTTCATTGACGGGGACCTCATTGAAAGCTTTCTCGACCTGGGCCGCGCCAAGATGCAGGAGGTGGTGAGCACTCTACAGGTAGGAATACACACCGCGCACACACACTTTTTGGAGTGCAGTGACCCCCGATAAAGGTAACACACCACTACAATCTCTCTTGCACTCCAGATTGACGACGGCAGTGGCATGAAGCGTGAGGCCACCGTGGATGAGGTTATCAAGATTGTGGAGGAGCTGACGAGGATCCACTAGCCCCTCCCACACAAACACCTACTGTTGAGAAAGGGCGATTGGGGGCGGAGGTTTTGGGCCGGGGCTCTGTAAATAATTATAAATAAAAAGGTGTGCATGGCCGTCCTCCAGACTTCACGTTATGTATTTTTGCTGATAGAGTCCAAACGATAGAAGAGACCAACACTTCAAATGTGCTGGGTAAAACCAAATGGCCTCCTGTCACCCATTACGAAGATGAGCAAAGACACTGGTCAGAAAGCCATAGAATACAGAGGGAGGAGTGTCACTGCAGTGTGTGGACTAGCAGCAATGACTTTCAAGGGTTCATCGATATAGAAACACGTTTATGTCTGGTGAGAAAATGAGTTATGAAGGAGGGAACAGGAGGAAAATAGTAGCTATTTTGTCTTTGTGGAATTTATCCATGTTTCTTTTAATAAAGGTTGCTTTAGTACTGTGTGCCTCAGCTTTTGGCTCATTTTGTTTTATGATTTGTGCAGAGATGTTTCACAGGTAAAATGTTAATTTCTGTTTCAGTTTACCATCACCAAAGTCAATTTATATTTAACAAGCATTTTATAAGGGCACTGGCTAATTTACAATGACAGCATCAAATATTAAGGCACCTTGCATGACTTATAATATGTCACTGCTGCATTAATAGTCCTTTGGACTAAATCACAGCTGCACTACAGACTGTTCTTTCCAGAGCCCAGTTAGTACAAATATGCATGTTGTTTTTAATTGTTCTCAGAATTCTTCTAAACTCAGTTTTATATTTAAGTATATGCTGGTCACAACGAGGAGCTGGGCTTGGGCTAGAAGAAACGTGCTTAGCTATAATTATTACATTACATGACAGTTATTGAGCCGTACACCCAAATCACCAGAAAGCAGTGACAGGCCAGCACATTGAGGAGATGTTGCTCAATCAATGATTAACTGGCAGATAGAAGACTTTAAGAGGTCAGGTTTATTCTTAAACCTCCAGGAAGTTTAATATCCATCAGCCTTTATTCCTATTGCACCTCATATAGCAACAACGACCTATTGCACCTCATTTTTTCATCAAGCCCCCTACTGAGTGATAGACCCTGGCAGGAGTTGCATCCATCTAAAGGCTGTGGCAGGTTTCATCTAAGAATTCAGTTCAAGAGAAGCGCTACTGCCTACCACAGAGAAGACTTGACCACAGTAGCTGAATGTATGTGCTAACCTGGATGTAGATAACATTCAATATATTTTGTCCCGTTTCATGAAAATTCAGTTTGTGAAATCAACATAACAATATTCAGTATATCGCTCAGCAGGTGAAATAACTATTGAACATGTCCCCATTTTTGTCATTGTATTTCTAAAGGTGCAATTGACATGAAATTTTCACCAGATGTTGGTAACAACCCAACTAATCCATACTTAGAAAGAAACCAAACCACAATAAATAAGTTCAGAAATTAAGTTGTGTAATAATGTGAAATGACACAGGGTATAAGTATTGAACGCATGAAGAATGGGACATGCAAAAAGGCATGGAACGCCAAGACAACAGCTGAAAATCATCAGTTGTTTAAAGGCAATCCAGCCCTGTCAGTGCCAATTAATATCAGCTGGTTCAGTCCCAACTGATGGCTTATAAAAATGTCTCAGACAAGGTGTCACACAAGACACATTTCATGATAGGTAAAAGCAAAGCGCTGTCTCAAGACCTTCGCAACCTTATTGCTGCAAAACATAATGATTGCATTGGCTATAGGCACATTTCTAAGCTTCTGATTATTCTAGTGAGCACTGTTGGGGCAATAATACAGAAGTGATAATCATTCATAATACAGAGGTGGAAAGACAATCATTACACCATAAATTTGCCTCGACCAGGTGCTCCTCGCACGACTTCTGACAGAGGAGTGAAAAGAATATTCAGAAGAGTCGTCCAAGAGCTGAGGACCACTTGGGAAATCTTCAGAAATACCTGCAATTAGCAGGTACTCTTGTTTCAAAGAAAACAGTAAGTGAAAAAAAGAATGTTGAAGCTCATTTAAAGTTTGCTGCACAACATTTGGAAAAGCCAGTGAAATACTGGGAGAATATAGTGTGGTCAGATGAGAGCAAAATTGAACTGTTTGAGTGCCATAATACACACCATGTTTGGAGAGGTAATGGCACTGCACATCACCCTAAAAACACCATGCTAACAGTGAAGTTTGGAGGTGGGAACATCATGGTGTGGGCCTGCATTTCAGCAAATGGTACGGGCAAACTTCACATAATTGAAAGTAGAATGAATAAGCAAATGTACAGAGATATTCTTGACAAGAATCTGCTGCCATCTACCATGATGATTATGAAACAAGGGTGGACATTTCAGCAAGACAATGATCCCAAACACACAGCCAAGACTCAATTGGTTTCAAAGAAAGACATTGAAGTTGCTAGAATGGCCCAGCCAATCACCTGACCTAAATTCCATTGAAAATCTACGGAAAGAACTGAAGTTCAAAATGCATAGAAGAGACCCACAGAACCTTCAAGATTTTTATAGACTGTGTGGAAAACGGGCCAAAATCACACCAGAGCAATGCATGTGACTGGTTTCTCCATACAGGAGGTGTCTTGAAGTTGTCATTACCAACAAAGGCTTTTGAACAAAGTATCAAATTAATATCAGTAAGTGTGTTCAATACTTTTTCCCTGTGTCATTTCACATTATTACACACAACTTAATTTCTGAACTTATTTGTTTTGGTTTCTTTGTAAGTATGGATTAGTTGGGTTGTTACCAACATCTGGTGAAAATTTCATGTAAAAAAGCATGTTGACGCTCGCTTAAAGTTTGCTGCACAACATTTTGAAAAGCCAGTGAAATACTGGGAGAATAGTGTGTGTGGTCAGATGAGAGCAAAATTGAACTGTTTGGGTGCCATAATACACACCATGTTTGGAGAGGTAATGGCACTGCACATCACCCTAAAAACACCATACCAACAGTGAAGTTTGGAGGTGGGAACATCATGGTGTGGGCCTGCTTTTCAGCAAATGGTACTGGCAAACTTCACATAATTGAAAGAAGAATGAAGGGGCAAATGTACAGAGACATTCTTGACAAGAATCTGCTGCCATCTACCAGGATGATGATGAAACAAGGGTGGAAATTTCAGCAAGACAATGGTCCCAAACACACAGCCAAGAAAACTTTGGAAATACATTTACTGAGAAAAATTGTGACGTTTTCAATACTTATTTCACCCGCTGTATGTCTTTGTCTCTTGAGGGTGATGTGATTTCAGCTCCAACGAGATGTTAGTAAGAACACTCATAAACGACACGCCAATGTTGTTGAGAACCCAGACGACTGCACTCTGACCCTTGATGTGGCTGACGTAAGGAGAGCTTCAAAAGAGTGAACCCGCGGAAGTCTCCAGGGCCAGATGGTATTCCAGGCCGTGTTCTAAGAGGATGCGCCGACCAGCTTGCGGGGGTATTCACCTCCATATTCAACCTCTCCCTAACACAGTCTGCAGTTCCCTCCTGCTTCAAGCAGGCCACCATTATCCCGGTTCCAAAAAAACCTTACATCACCTGCCTAAATG
>JACXGM010037594.1:0-11061 GCA_016801145.1 Umbra pygmaea
TTTTTTTTTTTTTTTTAAGATATTTACTTAAAAAAATGATTAACATGTTCTGACATGGCGTTATATATTTTTTTCTTATATAAAATGTTTTGAATGGGCGAAAGATCTATGACTGCATTCAATGTTTGTAAAAAAAAAAGAAAGAAAACAAAAAGTTAAAAAAGGGCTCCAAAAAAAGTTAGGGTTGCACTTTTCAGTCAGAGTCGCTGCTATCAGAACTGGACCCACTGGAGCTGCTACTGCCAGAGTCTGAAGAACTACTGCTGCCGCTGAGGCGGGACGCACCAGTACCGGACCCAGCTCCCTTCTCTGGAAGGGGAAAGAATTATCAATGAGATATGGACAAACATATTATATAAATATTACAAATATATTTGTTGTTGACGTGAAAATGCAAAGTATTTTCTCAGATCTTTTAGGGTTGTTCCGATACCAATATTTTGACTTCGATACCGATACTTTAGTACCTTTTTTTACATTTAATATTCTGACTACTTAAAACTTTTTACTATTCGTAATACATAACATTGTTTTGTATATTGTTTTTAATATATGTTTATTTGTTCATTAGGCCTACTTGCCTGTATTCTGGTAATATACACCTGGATTTTCTCCAGGGGTTAATTTCTTATCTTTTGACTACTTCTCACAATTGTATCTGATCTATCGAGGTCCTGTATAGTCCTGCTCAAAGGTTTACATTCCCTGGCAGAATTTGTAAAATGTGAACAATTCTTTAAAAGAAAAAAAATGAATGACCAGGCAAAACACTTTTTGTAATGGGATTCAAATAAACTTTTAAGGCATCATATAATGGCACAATCATTAAAACATAGCATAAGAAAATGATGAGATGGTCTTTGTTTGCCCTTTATTTTCTCAGCTGGTAAAGCTGCCCATTCTTCTCGTTAAAAATCCCCCCCTAGAGCCATTAAATTCTTGGGCTGTCTTTTACGTTTACAGCAAAGTCAGTGCAGTCTCTCAAGAGCTACGAAACTCATTGACTATTTATACTGTGATGAGGTGGGCCACCTTAGGAAGGGAAGCGATACAACAGCGCCCTCTCTGGCAAAGCCATGGTATGATTGAGCTAAACAGCTGTGTGCACTACTGAGTTGTGGTCTGTGTTCCTAATTAAGGTGCTGATTGGGCTGACGACGCTCTCTAATGAGTGAGGGGCAAAAGAGACGAGAGGGGCACAAACAGAGGGAGAGGGGACATTACTGGCATAAATCTGAGAGGAGAAGGAACAGACTTCCTGGATCATAAATGAAGTGTGTCCAATCCTGTGATACTCATTCTGAAAAGCCCTATCTAAAATTAAGTGCGTTGTGGTGAGGATTCACATCCGGTATCTCTGGAGTGTTTGTTATTTTGTAGAAAAAATATAAGTGACAACTTAGAACAGTATATTTGTATCTTCCTCTGTGTTCTCGATACCTGCAAACCATGACCTATCTGCGAGTAGGAATAGTGTACACTGTGTGTTTGGATCTGAAACACAAGGGCTGAGAGTTCCTCCAATACAATCCCATAATCTGTGTCTGGCTCATTTAATACTCCTGTCCCGTGGAGTGTATGACTGAAACCTCTACAATACACAGATACTAATTACGATCAAACAATTCACAGGTGTGGAAAACCTATCTTTAATTGCCATTCAAACCTGCGTGTGTCTACCTGAGTGTATTATCAGGTGCTTTCAGTTATCATTATGATTTAAAAAGGGCACACAATATTATGTGGTAACAAATAGCTTCACCTGACCACCATCTCTAAATAAAGGTTCTCTGCACGATCAATCATATTTTCCGGAAAAAAAATCAAAAGTCTCCCAGGGGTATGTAGATTTATAAGCACATTTTGCTTTCATTTAATCATTTCAAAACTGAATTATGAATACCCAACCACATTTTACAAATTGGCAAATAGGACTTTTGTGCTCTGCTGCCATTCTCTCTAATCAGCCAGCTTTGTCTCTCAAACTTGTACACAGACATATGCTCACAGGGCAATAGGCACGCCTACTTCCTTAACGTCATAGCATTTATTTTCCAATGGATTCAAGGTTGCCAACCATTTTGCTCTTTTTGTTCCAATGAAAAGGCAAGAAGCATTTTTTAACGCAATGTTTTTTTATTACATATCTAATTACATAAAATACTAGTATAGTATTGTTTTGAAATGCTGTTACCATGGTACTTTGCCAGTACCAGTTTACCAAACAACCCAAGATCATACCAATTATATTTAACATGGAGCTGATTATGCTACAACACACACAGTGACAAGTGTTGAGCTTTGTTCACATTGCAGGCCTTAAATGCTCAAATTGGTTTAATTTTTTGAAAAGCAATTTGGAATACTGACAGCGTTCAAATAGCGTTTACAAGTGACCAAATTGGAGCTGTAGTCAGACAGCGAGGTCTTGATGAGGTAATCGATGGAAATATTATTGACAGTACTGAGCGTAAATGAGTACACCCCTTTTGAAAATTTATATTTGTATCAATTTCTCAGTGAACACCAGAACAATCAGCAGAAATTTGTCAAAACTGAGTTGTCAAACATTTGCTTTTATGAAGAACATAAAAGGTTGGTCAGCAACATCATTGGGATAAGAAAATAATACATTTTATTAGAAATCTGTGTTGCAAAGAAAATTTGCTATAACAAATTCTACCAAATCTATTATTTGGTATGGCCTCCATGATTTTTAAGGACAGCACAAACTCTTCTGGACATGGAATTAACAAGTTGTTGACATACTGCCATGTCTGTCTTGCCCCACTCTTTTAGAGCCTGGATGTTGGACGGAGAATGTTGCTCGACCCTTCTTTTCAGATCTTTGAACTCTTCAGAACTGACATTATTAAATTTTGAATGTGATTTGTAACCACAGGGTGAGCATCCGGGTTGGCAAAGTGTTGCAAATGCGGACGTGCTTTAAACCTGCATTCTATCTGAATTCCAGCTGGGGGCGATACGTCTGGTTGCAAAAGAGCTCGGTTTCTTTAATAGTCTGTGACAGGGGTGTCCAAACCCTTCAATGAAGGGCCTTGTGTATGCTGTTTTTTGTCTTTCCCTTCAATTAGAGCCAATTTAGGACCTAGACTGCCAGGTGAGGGGAGATCCTAACCAATTAGTGAGCTACTCCATCAGCCTTGTACAAGGTAAAAGCAAAAACCTGCATAAACTACTATTTGGCCCTGAATAAACAATTTTCAGTTTAATAAACAGTTTAATATGTTAGAAAGACTATGATCAAAACTATGGAGAGTGCTTGACTAGGAATGAGAAGTGCATAAGCTAAAATTTTCCAAGTGAGCCCATTAAGCCAGGTTGTCATGGCTCTCAGTCCTCAAATAAAAACAATGGCTGTCAGTCATTTATTCTTAGCCCATGCAAATCTAAATTGAAGGTTGCTCGTTTCTGATCCAATAATTCTACCATCTCTTACCCAGTGCCCCCCTCACATTTTAAATAATAAATGTACATAACTAACTACATATGTGCATTAGAATGCAAACCTAAGAGGTTCTGTGTACGATTATAACTTTCTTAGGTTGGCACTGTCATCTGAACCCAGTTTACTCTCGACACTGTAGAACAATCGATGCTAAAACAAATGTCAGTTGTTCAGTGGTTAAGACTTGGTAAAAAAAATCTATATTGAAACTTGATGTGTTTAAAATAATGTAGTTTTAATCTTGTTTGTTTTCCTGTCACAACATGCAGATTTAACTCCATAGTTGCCCTTTTTAATTATTTCAGATTTTGTAATCATAATTTCGAATCATATTAACTATATAAAAATCCTGTTAAGAGAATTCTAGAAAACAGTATTTCTGGATTGGTTCCTATGCAAATCCTATAAAAACACCTAATCAGAATCCTATAAAATAGCTTCTTAAAATGGTTTTAATTTTATATGGGTTCTATAGGATCCTATTATGATAAAAAAGGACAGTTTTATTGAAACATAATAATGGAAATTGCTTCAGTCACCCTGATATTAGCTAGGTTGTTAACTTATGTCATGTACTGAGTGCAAGCAACAGCAATTATGATGATTAATTGTGACACAAATAATTGCGATTAACAATTTGTAAATCTTTTGCATTTTATAACTATGTGATGAAGTCGCCGCAAAAGGAAAAATTGGAATGAAATGCAGCATGTTATTTTGCAAGATATAAGGTTATCTTTTTTAAAATTGGTCCTTAAATCAAATGTGCACACCATGGGGCCATTTTTGTTAATTTTAAAGACTGCTGATTGGAAATGTAGTCACAATGTTAATAACTAATAGTTTGCATGTGCACTTTTGTTAATCTGTCATTGTGTTACACATAGCATATACTGACTTTAAATTGTTTGTTTAAGCTAAAACATTTGTATAGGCTTAACTAGTAACGGTAAAAGTGCCGGTAGGTGAAGAAATGTAGGCTAAGGATGCTTTAATTATTTTATAAAATTAATATGAAATGGAAGAAAAACAAAGCTACTATGCTTAAAAGTGAATGGTCTAATGAGTATTTAATACTGTTAATACTGTTTTACACTGGCCTGAGTTTAGTTTCATTTGTTAATCAAGTCTTAATCGAAAAAATAAGTTGGCGATTGAAATGCTTTTAGCCAAATATATAATAATGCTGTGAAAGTTACATGAGAGTTCAACTCATTTAAACGTCATTAAATTTAATCATTAAAGCAGCAAACAACTATTATCTACACAACTTTCTCTAGATCTGTCAAAAGCACTGCTTTACCAGTACGTGTACAAATAACTCATTTATCAAATTAAGTGAATGGTGATCCAAATACATAAGGTAGGCTACTTGAATAATATGCAAATGCATAGGTTAGGCAACAAATATTACAAACAGGGATTGACATTTAACACTTGTCTGCTTGCCCGATCTGCACACAAGGAGTCGCTGTAGAGTGACGTGGCAGGATAAATAATTTATCTGATTTATCTAACCCAAATCCCAGGCAGCACTGTGCCAATTTGCGCTGCCTCGTTCTGGAGGTCTACGTAAAATCAGAGAACCCGTAGTCAGGCTCAAACCACTGACTATCATGATGTAAACTGTCCTGCAATGCAGCGACTTAGCCGCTAAGTTGATGAAAAACGATTTTGTATTTGTTTCAAATATGCGCAATAGTGGCTGAAATTTAATGACCGAATATCAGAGAGAAGAAACAAATTTAGAAGCATTATGCAAAAGAAAAAGTATTTTATGGTGAGACTTAATACCATGTTCCTCAATTTCTGACTGTTTTACTTACATGCATGCATGTTATTAAGAGTTTAAACTGCAAATGTTTGAAAAGAACAGTCAGACAAGACAGAAAGTGACAGTTATCCTCCTAAAACGGTAGAAAAAACATTTAGGTCACATCTTATTGTCACAAAAGTAAAAAAAAGAATGCAGCAGTATACCATGTTTTTACCATGTTATGACATTTAAATACCTCCATCAAATGCCACAATCTGCAATCTTGTCTGGGAACGAAACATTATCAATACGGGCAGATCTATGTAGGTGCAAACCATTAATATGTTACCACAACGGATCGGAATATGATTTGCGCAAATTTTAATTAAAGCAGGAGAGAAGATTCAAGCTAAGCGTCAGAAAACAATTGTAGGCTATATTACAGAAAATATAAAATAGGCCAGAACAATAATAGCAGGCGACTTGTAAGTCTGAATCAAACAACTATTTCATCTTAATTTTGCCACCAAAAACGGTAGGCTGACGTAATTCCCCTTTCAGATACCAGGGCTCTACACTAACCTTTTCAACAGGTGGCACTTGCGCTACTAACTTTTTCAGTTACTGGCGCAAAACATGATTTGGTCGCACAAATTATTTCTATTATGCTGCTCTGGATAATAATGAATAATAATAAAGAACCTGTATTGCATACAGACGTGCACTTTAATTACTTGTCATCTTTTAAACCACATGCACTCTTGTTTTCTTGAACATTGATTGGGATAGATTTACTGCAATAGAAAATAGAGTACATTATGAAGTGCAAAATGATTTTATTTTAGTTTTCAAAATGCTATGGTTGGTACAGATGGGCAGACTCCTGAACTCTTAAAGAAAAAGTAATCCATAAATAATATAATAGATTTTCAGCAGCTATTGTTTTTTCGGTATTAAAGACATAACATAATTATTCCAGCAGTTATAATTAAATGTATATAAGTAATGAAAGTTTCTTTTGCATGGGCATGTTGAACCTCAATATGGTCAATGAGGATGTTGTAAGGTCTTCCCTTTTCAAGACAGAAGCAAAAGTTAGTTCACACTCTTTTGTGGAGATGTCAGTATTAGTGACGGGAATTTTTAGTCTTTTTAGTGATCCGGCTCACTTGGATCAGCTCTTCGTTAAGTCTTTTTTTAAATCGCCCTTTATTGCAAATAATGATTATACACATTTTCTATTCAGCCCAAATGATCTAACGGGCACAAAAACATGTACTACTGTAGCCTTAGTAAAGCTGAAGCTGTGGACAGTTAACATAAACTGGATTTAAACATGAATGTAGTTAACTTTCAGCTGAGGCAACAGGACTGTTGAATGTTTCGTTTTTACATGCCTGTGGAGATTGTTGTTGGAGCCAAAAGAAATTGATAGCGTTGCTTTGCATATACTCCATATTTGTAGTTTTTTGTAAAAAAAACTTCCAAATATTAAATTGTTTAGGAGTGTCACTCATGTTGGCATCCTAGTAGCTAATAAATATTTTCGCCGGTGTCATGCATGTTTTTTATATATATTGTATAATTTAGTCACATTCACATATTGTGTATCACAAGATGGTAATATGAATGAACTATTTGAAAAGTTTTTTACAAGTTTTAGAGTTAAAAAATTATTAAAGTTTTCATGTATATCTATGCATATCCTATCGTTTTTCATCATTGACCAATTACAACATCGGTCAAGGGTTAAGTTTTCCTTAATGGGTTGGGTTCATGGTTCAAGATTCAGGCTATTACCTTGGAATTATGTTTTTTTTAGTTTAACATGTTTTTAACAGTAGCCCACATTTTGTAGAATCAGATTATTTTAATAATTGTGGTTTACGGCAAATGCCTTTTGTAAAAATCTTCTTAACACAACTTGTCAGTATCACTGTTATGAATGACAAGTAGGCTAATGGGTCAAAGAAATTTTGGCACAGGTCTTTTGCTTTAGTGTCTGATGAATTCAGCATATGATCTATGGTTAGCATATGTTTGATTAATTGCCACCCCGTTCTTCTTCAAAGGGATAATTTGCGATTTATTTTTGGTGAATAGCATTTCCTCTTTGCTATAGCTATTATATACGCTACATTGAACGTAATTATAATTTCAGATTCCTTAATTGCGCGGTTTGATAAATATTGACGCCGAAATGCAGTCGGGAGTGATGCTGCATTACGGGATATGTACAGTAGCTGTCTCTACACCTCCAGTGCGTCATACTATAATTTTAAAGCTTCAATATTTCGTGTTTGAAATGTTTTGACACAGTTACAAATTTGGACAGAACTACAATTGAAGGCCCACATAATTTACAGTAGGATATACACAGTGCATTGCTGTCTTGGTACCTTCCTTAACCACTGGTATTCTTCGAGCTACTGGTGGTGTCGAAATTCATATATCCGTATCATGTCTTTTCCCTGATGAATCCGTCTCAGCCTCATTATTCTCACGCACAGGCTCCATTTGACCTGGCGAATCGACATCCAGTGATGTTTTGGTTACACTTGAACATTCCTTTTTTTTTTAAATTAGTACATTTTCCACCTAATTTCAAAACTTCAGATTTGAGTAGCTATGTTGATGCATTTGCTGCGTGCGTCTTGACGAGAGGAAGATTTTTTTTAAATCAACGTTAGGCTACACCATTCCGAGAGGGGGGCGAACAGTAATCGCGGGGCTGAAGCCAAATTAGATGTGTTGAATGCTCAGAGCACGTTATAAAACATATTCTTAAAATACACATTTCTGTTTTAATAAATGCTCATAATAAATCATAGCATATTGCCTAAAACCTAAGCACAAAAATAATCAATGATACATTTGCGACCCATTCAAAATTAGGGTCGCAATGGCATTTCAAAAGGTCGCAAATGCGACCATTTCGGTCGCAGCGTACAGCCCTGGATATCCACTTATAATAAATCCATCAATTTTAAAAACAGGAAGAAATGGGGTCTAGCAATAGATGGATAAACAACCCAAACCGTGATGCATCTCAATGTGCAGCCCTCATACGGATAAGCCCTGGCATGGTATGTAGAGAGAATATGTATATTGCATAGTAAGTGGAGAAAAAAAACAAAATCTGAAAAGGTCCGCAAGTTTAACTAACTGTGAACCATAGGGCTGCACGATTATGGCCAAAATGATAATTACAATTATTTTTATCAATCTGGAGATCACGATTAAATATCACGATTTTGTTGATTTCAACCAAAACTAATTTTGTCACAAAATCCAGTGCATCTCCTTAAAAAAAAAAAATGGAAGAACATATGTATGTTTTGTTGTTTTATATCTGTAAAAGCATGTAAACCATGATGGATAAGGCTTTTCAAAGCATATTGTCAAGCCCCCAGGGCTCCTGGAGCAGTGTGCAATGTTTGGGGGCCATAAAAACAAGTCAACATCAAAATGCTACATCCATTTCTCACTATACGTCTATACATTTTTGAAATACCAGTTATTTTTCACTTCCAGAAATTGTTGGTGCAGGATGATGTCCTACATCATTGCAGATTTGTTATTGTCATTTTCGCTTCCTACTTCTTGTCTGTAATGTGTTTCGTAAATAAAATGACCGTCTAAAAACATGACCGATTTTGAGACGCTACAGCTCCGGCTCTCTTTAAACCACAGCGATGATCTACCACTAGTTGCTAGCATTTACGGTTCACAAGATAATTGCACTTAGTGCTCTAACGTGCCGGGGGTCTTTGGAGGAAGCCAAAATCGTGACCGTGATTAAAATTTGATTAATTGTGCAGCCTTAGTGAACCAGCACCAGTTCAGAACCAGAGCCAGCTTTGGTCAAAAAGGGGTAGCTGTGTGCTCCATGGCCTTCCTGCCCGGACCCCCACTGCTGTGGCAACAGCTAGCTACTTAACAGCTACGCCCAACGTCTAAAGCTTAGAACGTGAAGGACTATAGAAGGCAGTGCGTTCAAAGCCCAGGAGAGTAATCACAACCTTGGACTTTAACATGCATCTTTCTAACACAGATTCTGTAGACAAGGTTTTCCAGGAGTTATTTGCCACGGTAGGAGCTGACATGAACACAATAACAAACCTGGTTATACAGTCAGTCCCTGAAGCAATCAAAAAGAATTACAATGAATTTGTCAAACATGACCTTTTCTTCACATAATCTATATGTACATGATCAACCAGTCATACTGTTACTTCGTCAGAAGAGTTCAAACAAATTATTATACCATTCGTATAACAATAAACAGCAGTCAATCCAAAGACTTGCAACTACTGTATGTAGAGAGTAAAACGAGGAAAATGCATCTAGTGCGTAAAGCAAATTCAGAGAAGGTGTATAGCAACTAAGGCAGGAGAAGTTACTTAGAGGGAGAAGCAGTACTAGCAAGATGAAGGACAGGAGGGAGTGCGATTCAGGTTTAGCTCATGACCTTTCACAATCTGGTACTTACGTTGTGGTTTCCGCTGTTTCTTCTGTAAACAGGACTTAACGTATCGCTCAAGTTCGCGTAGGGTGGAGGGCTTGAGCGTCTCAAAGTCAATCTCAATCTCATCTGGGTTTGAGTCTCGCAGCGAGGGCTCTCGGGACTGGATGATGTGCACAACCCGGCCCAGCTTCTCCCCTGGGAGCCGGTTAATGTCCAGGCTGAGCTGCCGCTTTTCATCGTACGTCATTGGGAGAGACTCCTCCTCGTCGGACTCGTAGCCCCGCCCACCCTTCTTCAATTGCCTGAAATTATTGGAACTAGTGTGAGCTAGAACTCCGAATTTTTTTTTAACATCAATTAAAGAGTTGTGGAAAGGAGAGTTCAACCGATTAATCAGCCTGACCAATTTTGAGGTTTTAAAATAATCAACACTTTTGTACACCAGTTACGGCTAATAATTTTGTCAGGATGCCTGTCCTCTAAAGTTAAATTTAGATAGTATGGTTGGATAGGAAGGAGATTGCATGACATACTGACCACTTTTCACATTATCACTTGTTACACATGGTTGACATTAGGCTACTAGTGTAATATCAGATTAAGGTGGGTTAGTTAATTTGTTCTGAGAAATCTGCTCCCATTTTTTCAAACATTTCAGCCCTCTGTCAGACAAAAGCAACATTATTAAATCTGATCTGCTACACTAGGTTAAACTAGCTTATATTGCGATGAAATTCACAATTATTGTGCAAATAACTTGCATATTTAGCTAAAATATGTTCATGGTGCCAGCCAATAAAAACAGGCATCGTTACTCTGGATTGCAAAACAGTCTGATTTTACTGAAATTTTATGTGTCCACAATTTTCCCTTATGCTCTTAAACAGTCTGTCAGATTTAAGAGGTGTGTGAGCTAATGTTAGCGGTTAGGCACTCTTCCAAATGTAGAGTAGTCACACTGACACAGAGCTCTGCGTGAGGGAATATTTATTTAACGGGAAACAATGACGCAATTCTATAATTTGTCTATGTTCTTAAAATCGATTAAAGTAATTATTTGTCTGTCTTGCTAATCAGTCAGCTCTCTGGAAAAGCAGGGTCGAGCTAGTGCCAGTGTTATGGAATAAAGTTATATGGGTTTGTTCACATGAATGTCCTTGATAACACTATATATATATAATGATTCTTTTTTAAATTACATTTGTGTTTCATGCAAAGAAAACACCATAATCTGGAAGCCCAATTGCTAGAGCTGGAATGATGATCCGACGTAATCGATTCAAGTAACTGTTTCAGAATAACCGTTTTTTTTCATTGCTATTTTCATGTAGCCTAATATTTGTAAAATTATAGGTCCACAATACATTA